>JASAND010028434.1:0-215587 GCA_030248195.1 Trissonchulus latispiculum | reverse complement strand
TGTTTATGTGTTAAACTTTATGAAACCTGGCCAGTTGATGCAGCATTTTCAACATCACATGACATCTCAAAAAAGCTACTTCGATCGGGTTTTTTGGTTCATACTAACTAAAAAAGGGTAGAATTTTACACTGGAAGTGTCAGAATTGCGATAGAACAATTTTTAAGACCTGTGAGGGGTGGGTTTATTTCCCCCCATTTGGGTTTTTCCCCCGCTACTTTTTGCATTATACCGCTCTAACGGTACAACTTAGAGAAGTGCAAATAGGCTTAAAAGAAAGTTCTAAGTACGCCAAGTACGATGGTATATAAAGTTCTCAGATAACCCTTATAATAAAAAAGTTCCAGCCAAAATCCGAAAATGTGGGTTTTCCCCCCATGGCTATACTCTTGATTATGTGCTTAGATACTGGCTTATTTTTAGGCCAAAATTTTGGGGGGGGGGCGATATGGGGGGGGGCTCAAAGTTGCCCCCCCCATCGATGGGAGGGGCTCACCAAAAGTGGGGGGGCATATTTTTGGAAAAAATTTGCAAATTTTTACGTTTTTTTGTGTAAAAATTGCCAAAAATCGCTAAAAAATGACTAATTTTAGGTGTTTTTTACGCTAAAATAGCTAAAATTTCGTTAAAATTCCGGCGAAGCCGGAAAAATTTTTGAAAATTTAGGGTAAAAATGGTGAAATCTGGCAATTTTTTGGCTTATGGGGGGGGAGGTAAAAATTTATGGGGGGGGGCTTTTATGGGGGGGAACCTCGAATGGGGGGGGAGGTAGCCGAGTGGGGGCCTCCCCACCCCCCCCCAGTAAAAATAAGCCAGAGATACGAGGGGTCTGTTGCCCCCCCTCGTCTCTCCAGTAAACTCCCCAGACGATTAGCACGAAATGGAAAACGAAACTGAATTTTTCTGACCCAACACACGCCCTCCAGCAATCTTTACTGTTTGAAAAACTCACATATTGTATAGCCGGAATTATAATCTGGTTTGAAGAGCAAAGAAGTCCTTAGTCCTTGATTTAATGCTTAGTGGGATTAAGGGCTAAGCTGAAACGTGAGACCTATTTTTATTGAAACTGTTTTAGAATTTTTCTCAATTATTTTTCTAGTTTTGGATCTGTCTGCTGGTGTTTTTCCTAGTCCTACTGGTCGCTGGCATTGTTGGCTTTGCTCTGGGTCCGAAGTTGTTGCGAGTTGTGAAGGATGACATTTCTGACAACATGATTGAGATGTACTTTGATGATCCTGATAACAAGGATATCATGGATTTTATTCAGCAAGAGGTATATAAGAATTTCTGAAAGAAGCATAGCGTAAGATGTCGGGTTTTTAGGGGGCTGTTCATGTGAACAGTATATAATATTGTGTTTGATCTTTTTTAAGCCTGAATGAAACCGGAAAATTGGGGTAATATTATATAATTTAGCTTTTGCTACAAGTTCAGGCAAATATTCACCATTGTTTACTGGGCTTATTCTAGGGATTTTTCTTGGGGGGGGGCTAGTCATTTTTTGGGGGGGGCGAAATTTTTTCAAAATTTTTCTAAAAACATGCTAAAAATTGCGCTATTTTTATAGCAATCGTCAAAAATAAGCGGATTTAGAGCTTAAATAGGCAAAAATCGACTAAAAATCTCCGGCGAAGCCGGAAAATTTTTGAAAATTTGGCCTTCTGAGCGATTTTTTCAGGGCAAAAGTTGGTACCAAAAGGGGCACCCACTTTTTGGGGGGGGCGATTTTTAGGGGGGGGACGATTTTGGGGGGAAGGTGTTTATGGGGGGGCAGTAGAATAAGCCCAGGTTTATATGCTGTAGATTTGTTCAAATCATCGAGGAACATCTGGGTTCGAAAACAACGTGACTTCGTTTCGACGAAAAGTTTTCAAAACGAAGTCAAAATCCATCGAAATTTCAAAACTAGCCGAAACTTGTCCGATTTGCGGATTTCGCTAAGTCCATCTAGTCTCCAGTAAACCCGTATTTGCTTGGTATTATCTTGTTTCAGTTTGATTGTGTGTTTGCTTGTAATGTTATCATCTCTTTGTTTTAGTTCGGTTGCTGCGGAATCTCAGATAAGAGCTACGAAGACTGGAACAAGAATGTCTACTATAGATGTGATGACAGTAATCTCTCGCCTGAACGATGCTCAGTGCCATATTCCTGTTGCCGCTGGTCGGCGCGTGTCAGTTCTCCTTTTCGAATTTTTGAAATTTTTGATTAGTTGTATAGTTTCTTCTCCCGGTTTATGCTTTTACCGTGCTTGGGAGGCCCCCTCAAATAAATAATTTTATCTTTCTTGAGCACGAGCTAATTTTTCATCATATATTTCTGGGGTTTTTTTACTGGGGGGGGGCGCCCCTCCACTTTTTGGGTCCCCCCCTCACTCGTTCCCCTCCCCACTTTTTTGGGCTTCCCCCCCACTCACCCTAAGGTGCCCAGAAAATGCCAAATTTTTAGGATTTTTGGTCAAAATTTTCAAAATTTTTCCGGCTTCGCCGGAAATTTTTGGTAAAAAATCGTCTATTTTGGTGCCAAAACTTAATTTTTGAGCACCTTTAAGCTTAGTTATAGCAGTATATGTAGAAAACAGGCTTTTTATACGGTATTTTTGGCATTTTTAGCCCATTTTATTCCCCCCACTTTTGGACCTCCCCCCCACTTATTTTTGCCTAAAAAAACCCCAGTATTTTTATTCTTAATGCTTATGCTTTAAACATTAAAAATATTTAGTTTAAACTTAAACAGCCTTTTTATGCTAGTTCTTCGGAAAACACTTGCCCGCACCGAACCAGTTTAACTTCTAGAGATTCCAAATGTCTCTACTTTAATAGTTTTTTGATTGAATGTAATTTCGTCTTGTTGCCGTTGTTGTTGTTGTTGTTGTTGTTATTGCCGGGCTACTCAGCCAAGAGGCTATATGAGGGCATTAACCTTTGTCTCTCCCCATCAGTCATAGCTAGTATGGCTCTGGCTTCGTCGCCTGAATGCTGTCCCACAATGGGAAGCTGGAGCAGACACCTTCTTGGCCTTTCGGCTCAAGTAGTAAGACATCCATTAACTGCTCATACGCAAGGTAGAGGAGCACAGCATCTTTCGACACTCCAAGCCCCAAGCTGAGATGGGGTGGGATCAGAGACAAACCCGGAAAGTTGTGTGATCCATTTTGAGTACATGACTCGTTTGCACCCAACACTCCCTTGCAGGAGGTAGGTGGACCACATTGCAGAGGTGCTGGCATATCGCAAGGGGGTCGACCTTCCACCGGGAACTCCGCGCAGAGCAGTGGAGCAGCGGAGGATCCTACCCTGGCATTCTGATAAGCAATAAGCCAGTAAGAACTCCGCGCCCTACTCTTGACGATATGTGGATTTAAGGTGCATTCATAGTTCCAGACGCAAGCAGACGCGCGTCGACTCGCGTACGTAAGCGTCTGCATGCGTTCCTGAGCATGAATACGCTACAATTATTTTTAAACAGTTTAAACGGCATGTTACAATCTGAGGCGTCGACGCGCGTCTCTCTGCGTTCGTGACTATGAATGCACCATGCCCATGGCCCATATATGGGCCATGGGCATCCTGTCGCTGGACGCTAATGGCCCACATATGGGCCATGGGTCCTATGTTAAAACATTGTTTCTGAAATAAAGGGCGTCCTGTTTAAACACTATTAACGTTTAGGGGCGTCCTATGTGCGCATCGTTAATGTTTAATAGATACTAGTGTAGCATAAGGGGTAGTGTTCGTCTTTAAGCATCTGTAGTGTGTTAAAGCGTGGGCGTCCCATGAAAGCTGTCCAAAATTGCTTGGGCATGCAAAGTGTTCAGGGTTCTTTAGCGTGCACTACCCCCACAAAGGCAGCACATGGGCCCACCAATTTAACCCCTCATCCGACCGGCGGAGCAGTGACCTAAGTTTCTTGCTCAAGGAAACAATGTAACGTGGCTAAGGCTGCGTGGCGTGGCTTATGGCTAAGCTGGGAATCGAACCTCGGACCTTTCGATCCGAAGTCCGGAGCCTTAACCATTCGGCTACACGGTCACATTTCGTCGTCTTCTTCTTTGTTAACTGCCAGCGGAACATGTCACTTCCACGCACAGCACGGCATGGCATGCCAGTTTGAAATAGGGCATTAGCGGAGGTCCACCCGCTCGGTAGCATAATTTAAGGACAGAAGGTATTCAGCTCCGACATGACTTAAGATAAAAACATGGCGGTTCCATGCCTCCCCGTTGGACGTAATTTCAGTTGTCTTTTTTAAATGTGACAGTCTTCATTTCAAAACCTACAGTTGTACGGTTTTTGTTTTAGTTTCCAGACGGTGTAGCGGATAATCGCGAATGCGGTGCCGATGCTCTGCGAAAGACGGTATAGTGTTGTACTCTTTCTTTGGCCTGCTGTTACTGTTTCGGCTGTGTTAAAGTTCCAATTTGACGAAGTGTCTTTTCTTTGTGAAGTGTTGCAGCATCGTGATATTCCCAAATCCCAACAATTGACGAAATTTTGTTAATTTTAAACCAAATTTTTGACAACACTTCGCCGTATGAAAAGTTTGGCAGTTACTAACTTTTCAGTTATTGTATATTATTACCTTTCGTATAACTTAGACTTAATCTATAATAGGTGGGCTTTAAGAAACTGTCTCCGCTGAAGCCGGAAATTTTTGAAAGTTTGGTGTTCTCAAAAAATTTTTAGAACAAGATCTGATACCAAAAGGGGAACCCACTTTTTGGGGGGAAGGGTGTTTATGCCCCCGCCACCCTGTAGAATAAGCCCATGGTTAGAATACCGTCGTAAGCAGTTATTGAATTTAACGCAGCAAACCATTGAACTTTGGACTATTGTGTTCAGACCTGTTGTAAATGTAATTAATTGTTACTTCAATTGGGAAACGAAGGGTCGAATTCATAAAGCTTTGGTACCCCTACCGCTGGTCTGTAAGATACCACTTTAGAAAGGAGATTTTCATATTTCATATTTCATTTTGCTTATATGTGTATAGTACTATACCTAGAGTTGTCCTTGATTCGTTAAAAAGGGGGCTGGGCCGGACCCCGGCCCCCCGAATTTTGAGGGCTGGGCCGGGGGCTGAGCCACTACTTTGGGGGGCCAGCCCCGAGGGCTCTGCCCCCAACCGGCCCCCCGGCACTATGAACTTGAAGAACCATTACAGACATTGTTTTTAGTTCCTATCCTATAAAACGTCAAATTACAAACAAAAATGAAGCAGTGCAAACAAGCAAATCGGTTAATAATCCTGCCGTTGCAGACAGGTTAAACAAAAATTCAGTGCTATCACAAAACGGAACCAAGTCGTTAACCTGCAGCTGGCAAAAGGCTGACTAAGATGAAGCAGCTTTCGCAACTACACCATATTTGTCTCCTATGTGATCGTCCTTTACTCGACTCAGCTATTTAAGAGAGGACGGCACGACAGCAAGCTTAGTAGGCTGTGTAGACTTCAGCCATTCAAGACCATACTTATAGAGAAAGGTTGCAGAAACATTTAGAAAAACTTGGTGTATATAAACATCGTTATTATGAATAGGAGCAAACCGCAAGAAAAGGCGTGCGGATACACAATGTATTCGTACTGGGGGAAATAGCAGCCAACTATGCATTGAGCATGTTTTAGGTGGAGAAATGCAAATCGTTAATACAGAAATGTCAAGCGTAGGATGGTTTGGGGGCCGGGGGCCGTTCCGGGGCATACATGCGCAAGGGGTGTACTGAGGGTGTACCAGGTACACCCTGATTGCTGAGGGGACCGCGCAGTGCGCAAGCAAAATCAGGGGGACCGCGCAGCGCGAGCGAAGCGAACGCTGTTTATAATGTTAGACTTGCGGAATTTAGCATAAATTACTCAGAAAAACAAGTCATAATTAACGAATATTATCCTAATTTAGTCTGTACAAAAATGCGGAAAACTTCAAGAGGTTCGCAAGCAAATTACAATCTGTGAAATGAGTGAAAACGAGTAGACGGGGCTGCAAACTCGGTAATACTTTGAAAATGTGCTGCTATTCTATCGCCCTCCCCTCTCCACGTCGCAGCCGTACGCCCTCCCCCATTGTACGTATATATATTCGAAGAGGGACCGCGCAAAATTATTTCTGGTACACCCTGTAAAGAGAGACCTTGCCCATGTATGTTCCGGGGGCCGTAGTTGTGGACGGCCCCCGGGGCCGTTGTGGGGGCCGGCCCCCAAAATTGGGGGCTGGGCCACGGGCTGGCCCCCAGTTTTGGGATGGGGGCTGGACCGATTGGGGGCCGGCCCCCGAACAACTCTAACTATACCATGGTTAGAATACTAAAGCTTTGTAAACTCGGCTCGGTTAAGTAACCAATTGGTTTTCTCCACTGGTATCAATGCCATTTGTATTGACACCAACGCTTTATGAATTCGGGCCGAAGTTGTTTTCATATTTACTGTTTTAATCCGTGTTTTAATTTCAGGCATCCGAATTAATAGACACCATCTATGGGGTTGGGTGCACTCAGGCAGTGATTGACTGGACCAAGAACAATATGATCATCATTTCTGCTATCATTTTGGCTGCTTCTGTTCTTCCGGTAACTTTTAGCATCTTTTCTGGTTCCTCTTTTGTTGAGTTTCTTTATTATGCTGTCGTTTTTACAGATTGTGCGCTTGTTAGTTTTTGCTCTTAGGATTTTTGCTTTGTCGTTTTTCTTAACTGTTTCTTATTATTTCTTTTCTTATTTCAGCTAACGGGTGTGTTTCTGGCCATGACATTAATTTCACAGATTGAGGATCAGAAGGCCCGATGGTACCTTCGTCATCCTTCGCCTCGTGTCGGACCCCCGCCGGGCCAAGCTCAGACCAGATATATTTATTCTTAGACTTAAAACCTGAACCTGTTCCTGCATCTGGTTTGTATTTTATATCAGGGATGGAGGTCGGGGGAAAATGCTGCGAGAAAAGATAGTTTTTCTGTTGTCTTAGAATTCTAGTGACGCTGTTCAAATAAATGGACACTGCTTTTACGAAAACAGGCTGCAAATAAGAAATTGTAAAAACAGGATCGGATATAGCCTACATGATTATCCCCACTCATTCTATGCGTTTGGTGCTTCATTTTTATAAGTTTTTTCATTTTCTAAAAATTTATTGCTTAGCTACTTGTTTCATTTAATTCCAAAACTTCTGCAATACTATTAAATTAAATAGCTTTTATTTTAACTCTGTTGTTTGTATTAGTTATATTTCGCTAAATCAGGTACGTTATTTTTAGTTAATGCATATTTCAAATTTGTAGTTCAGGTCTTGCTAAAGTTTGTGTCTCATCTTGGGTTAATCTTCGAGGCCGAGCAATGGTATTGTGGTGCTGTTTCAACGAAAAGTTAGATTTCGCTACAATAGCTAATTGCCAGGCCCACACCCTGGATTTTAGAAATGGGAAGGTCCAAGGTCAAGTCCGAAAGTAATTTACGGTTGAACTCATTTAATGTTGCAATATGTTTGCGTTTTCTCATCAGAAGTGGTTAATAATTGTAAAATTTTTTCAAAACTCGTAAGAGTTTTTTTAAAACTGGCAGAATATTTCGTTTTTTCCCATTTCCAGCCATCTGAAAGAGGTGGGTCTGGACGCGTTGAACCCTCCCTCTGGGTGCGATCTTGCTAAATAGCATATATACGTAGGTACTAGGTAAACTTTACATGACTACTGTAGTGGTTGCATTTTAACTAGTTTTTAACGGTTATCTGGTCATTTATAACTAATGTACTCTACTGTGCTATCTAACTATTTTTTGTTCTCCAATTAGGTGTTTCCATTTTTGTATTCGTCTTAGTTACATATTTACCTGGTGCTGTTTTAGCTGTAGTTGTTTGTTAAGCGTACACTGCTTCCATGTTAACTCAGTTTGTACATACATACAGCATACTTACGTTATTGCCCTTTACAGTATTATGTATAGTTATTACATTGCATATTTACAGTATTCTAAATGTTTGCATATTGATCACTGTGCATTCATAGTGATTTCTGTTTATATTGTGCGATCTGCTGGCTCTGGTTTGGTTCTCAGTAGTTTTGTGCGTCGGCCCTGTGCAGACCGGCCGGGCCAGGTCGAGAGTGGGCCAACCACTGAGATACAGGGCGGCCCTCGGCCTCGAATAGTTGGTCCGGTGAACACCACTAGTTCTCAGTTTAAATTAAAGTGGTGAAAAAGTGAAACTGAAACTAAGCCCAACACTCAAACCACTAATACAAAGAGATACTAATGTGATCATAGTTTATTGATTTTCAGTTTCTGACTTCCTGTGTAAAGACCGTGTGCTGTATATACTTATATTGAATTATTTATTATGTAGTTGATAAATAAAATCTGCTCTATGGCGCTCAAGTAAACGTCTCGGGCGAAATGTTATTTAGGTTTTGTTATTAGGTTCCCTTGGGTTACTGAATGTCAAGCAAGAGATTGTAAAGTTTTTAGCACGTTTAAGGGTATTTTAAAAGGGCTAGTGATAAGAAGTGCTGGTTGTAGACACATAGTGAATTATGAGATATTGTTTAGAACAACACTATCCTAAAACTGAGCTCGACTGAATCCGATTATGGTTTGAACAAGTAGTGGCAGGTTTAGATTGGGGATATACAAAGTAGAAAGCAGCAGTTTAACTGCTGACTCTTTCCGGTTGAAATTTTCATAGTTTGGGTCCTTTTTCAGTGATCACTGAAAGGACGCCTTAAGTTCGAATAGCACACTTAAGAAAAGGCCAATCATCTTGCCTTAGAAATGAAACAACGCCACAAAGAATGCAGGATCAGAACTTCATGGTATTTCAGTTATCGCTACTCAACGACAACGCAGTTGCTATAGTTTCACCGAATTATTTGTTGCCACTTTCTTCGTTTAGTCCTCGCCGCGTCAGAAACAAAATGAGATACAGGATGTTGGTTCTAGTGCTCGGATCGGAACCGGAAGGATTTTTAGAACCGGAACCTGAACCGGTAGCATTTGGAACCGTACCTGTTCCAGTGTAATTTTTGTCTCAGATGATTTGACAAATGCAACCAGAAATTTTCTGCAAAGTTTTCATCCTGCAAATTTTGAAAATTTCTCTAGTTCTTAAATTTAAATTTTCTGTCTGCAAATTCTGAAAATTTCTCTACTAAGATTTTTAATGTGGTTGTCTGGGAGTCTGCCGAAACGGTGAGCATACGCAGCTCCTACAAATGACCTCTCATTGTTTAATACAGCTCTAAAGCTCCTACAATTGGATTACGGTAGTTTTGGAAATTGTAAAAATGCATTACTACTGTTAGTGTCCGTATTTCTAAGATTTGTCCACAAGTTGTTATAAATGTAATAAAATAGGCTAACGCTGAGGGTTAATTTTAGTCAATTATTTCACTTTAAACTATAGAACACTGGATTTTCTAACTTCTCTCCGCTTTTCAGGGGATTTATGCCTCCAACCCACAGAATAACCTATCTATCACAATAATTCTAGAGTCAACTGAGGGTACTACTTAATCCCGGTTTCGTTACCTCTTCTTCAGGTTCTGAAGTTATTGGCTGTATTAGTATCAGAAGTGGTACCCAAGCTTAATTTTCACTTGATTATTAGATAATATTCTCTAACTCCTGTTTAAACAAGACCTAGACAGTAGTCCCTAGAAAAGGCAAGACTAAAATTTGAGTTCTATTAGTTTCAGGTAAACAAGTTATCAGTTCATCAAACAAATCAAACAACTTAGGTATAATAAGGATATCTGCCGGTACGCTTACAACAAGCACAAAAGATTACTAATTACCGAACAAGTACCAACAAGTTGTCGCAGCAAATACAAAGACCAAATCACAGACACAAACACATGAGCTCTCTATAATCGGGTCTACGCAAAAAACGCAAGAAACTTCAGTCACTAAACGGTTTCAACAGTTAATTCCCTATGTTTTCGAAACACAATGAAAGATCCTTCTCGAAACTTGGCGCAACTCCGACTTCCAACTTACGCTTACCAATTGATATCCGGTTGAAAAGAGGAGGTCAGGCAACGGTCCCGAAAGGAGGATAAGGAAGGTGCAAGAGAAATATAATTTTGGGGACTCAAAAATAGATTAGCAGAATCAGATTACTCGCAGATAGGCTAGTCAACGCACAACTCGCAACCGGGCTCAGCTCTCTCCCAGTGAGTAATAGACAAAAACTGCACACAGCTCTCACAGAGCACTACTATAGACAATAGAAAGTAATAGCCTCCGAAAACACAACCGATTCTAACTGAGTCTGCCCCAAGACTGACTTGGGTGAAAAACAAGAGTCCACACTGGGTCAGTCACCCAGTTTATCTCTTCTTTGTCCTGACTGAAAACTGTCAGTCAGGATTTGCGGTGAGCGTTGGAAGTCTTTGGGAGTGCGGCCATAATTTTTCTGAAGAAGAAATTTTGTCTTTCTTATCGTTTCCAAATTGGTTTCTAAGAGGCTTACCTGGGGACCAAAAACTCCCCAGGTAAGAAGTTTGACAAATATTTTCGTCCTTTCTCCAAAATTAATCACCAACCGGCCCATCAAACGAAACAAACAGGAATTTTCCACGGTTACCGATACAAGGGGGTAACTATACCAAAATTAGCACACTAACAATTAGCAAGTATTAGGTTTTAGCAAAACGAACAAACAAACAGACAAGCAAAACAAACACATCCAAACAAGTAGGCGACACAAACAGCATAGTTAGTTTACAAACAGAGTTTCTTTTTTCAGGTCTTTCTTATACAGTCTTGAAAATCCTTGATTCACAATTTGGGCCTTTAGATTCAGCATATCCTAGACTGTAACTGTACAAGGGACAATTGGAACCCAAGATATACAAACAAAAATCAACAAAACTCAGCCTACCCATCACATAAAGATACATTCGACAGCTTAAAGCATTAAGTTGAAATTTTAAATTTTATCATTTATGTTTTCTAAGTATATATGAAATTGCGTTTTCTGGAAACAATTTTATTAATAAATTATTAATAAATTTAAGAATGCACTTTGAGCACTATGATTAATGTAGATATAGCCAGGCTACCTAGTTTCCAAAATTTTACTTTGAAATTTAGGCCTAAAGAAAGACTTCTTGGGTGTTTTGGCAAAGGCAAACTGTTATTATAGTTTCTATAACTACAGTTAACTGTAATAATTTATTGTTTGTTTTGTTTAAATGACTGCTGTCATTGTCATTTTGCTTTCAAAAGTTGTAAGGATTTGATTTTTGTTTCAATTATATGCCACAAAAATTAACCCAAACTAGGAACTAAAACATCAGTATCGTTTGTGCTAAAATATAAAAAGTCTACTACCGCTACAACTACCGTAGGCTGATTTAGACTTGATCTACAGTTGACCCCTAATTTCAATACACAGCTCCTACAACAATTAATGTGTAGGAGATGTGTATTGTAGGAGCTGTGTATGTACGCTGCCGAAACTAATTTTACGGTATTATTCTCCAACCAGTAAGAGTTTAACTTTTTCTTGTATGTTGGAGAGATACCCACTTACTTTTGAGCTGATGATTCCTTTTGGAGTCATCGACCTTGAAGCTTTATTACTAATTGTTTGCTTAGAGTTAAGAACCCACCTTTATATCAGACAAAATATAGCCGGAGATTTTCTTTTTGCAATGGATACCTGGAAACTAAATTTGGTTTTTTAGAGTTTTCACTGAATATTAGAATGAGTGCACTTTTTTATTTTTTTCATTCTGGAAGAAAAGCAAAAAAGAAAGAAAGAAAGAGAGACATCAGACATCATCATTTGATGCCTCTACCAATCAACAGCTGGGAACCCTTTTCAGTTATTATAAGATCGCTCTTCGTTATGAACAAATTTTAGCAAAAAATAAAGGTTTAAAACGCCAACATATATACGTAATCTAACTGTAGAAATAGCATAGAAAGGTGTTTAGAAAATCAAAAATATTGATTTTCGCAGTTTCACTCAGTAGACAGTCGAGTCACAAAAGTTGTGTTTTGACTGGAATGTGGGCGCCAAAATGGAAACGAACATTTTTTAAAGACACTGAGCTATATCTAATGGTTGAGTTAGATTAAGCCAGAAAGGTTGCGTTTTTGAAGAAATCAGTTTAGAAATCGGAAATCAGAAATCAAAATAAGTTTGTTTTGACGTAATTTATAGGTATTTATGATTTGGGGATTGCCAGTGCATTTGCCTTGCGAATGCAGATTATAAAATGTTTTAATGAATTCAAGCTCAATTATACAAGTCTAATCTTATGTATTCATAAGAGAAAAATAATCTGAAGATATATATACTTGTTAATATCAAGAAAAACTATGGCCAATTTTTGATTGAATGAAGTGTGAAATTTAATTGTATACTTTTTACACGTAAATTAATAACCTAAGCTTTGTACCAACGTTGGGACATTATATTTTGATTTAATTTTTATAAAAAATCAAAAAAATTTGAATTATAAGCGTTTTATAAAAATCTCATTTGGAACCGGAACCGGTGCTTTGGAACCGGAACCGGAACCGGTTTCTAAAATCGGAACCGGTCCGAGCACCAGTTGGTTCTCCGTTTCTCTGCTCTCCTCCCGTTGGTAAACCGGGAAGACGGTTCACACTAGGGCACGAGTACACGAATGAGCACACGCACTAGCACAAGACGATTGCTCACGCTAGAGCCCACTTAAGTATAGCCAATAGGACTTGAAATTTACCTTTGCCACGCCTGCGCTTGTGTTGTAGTGAAAACTCGTTTTCCACACCTTCGTTGGGAACAGGGGCATACATGTCCATGGGGGGACCTGGACTTCACATCCCTCCCTCCCCTCCAGAATCCGGATTTTTTCGGGTTTTATGGGCAAAAGACCGGAAAATCCAGAACTTCCCCTCCTGTACATGTCTGAACAGGGGGTTGTTTACAACCTATATATATTCGGTCGGTAAATGGTACCCCCCTTTTTTATATCTGTAGGTATGCCAGATCGTACTGCAACTACATAGCTGTAGCAAGTAAATACAGTTTTCCATATTTGCATATAATTCGATATATTGAGTGATTAACCCATAGTTTGTCATACTTTCGTGATAGAAATATAGTACTCCGAAACTAACAACTAAAAGCTCTTCAAAGCTACTTCTCCTGCCAGGCCAGGTCAGAGCAGAGTTTCCTCAGCTTGTTTGATACTGAAGTTGCAAGTTTACTGCAACTTCTTAAGCATGTGGGTTGTCGAATTTTGAGGTTGTCTGTACGAATATGTGTAGTTTCGATGTAGGAATGTAGACCAAACCTTTTGAAGTGGCATTAGTCTACTACAGTTCTAATTGTAAAGTTTCTTAGCTTTTCAAGTTCTTGTCTGATTTCTGTCCGTAAATCCTTGAGAAATTCGGATAAAACCAGTAAAAAACCTGGACGATAAGAATTCGGAGAATGTTGTACTTGTTAGAGTTCTCTATTTTTGATGTCTTTTTGCGGTAGATTAAAGCCCGGTTCACACTAGGCAATCTGCAGGCAATGTCATTGCCAGCAATTTCCTGGCAATGGCAATATTGCCAGCAATGTTCCTGTTCACACTGCGCAATCTAATTGCCAACACATTGCCAGCAATTTGGCGGGAGTTTAAAATTTTTGGAGGGAAGAAAGTACAATTTAACTAGTTGTTGCATTGAAATGGAGGTTGCAGCAGTCCAAGACATAATGTACACTCAACATAAAACTTGACACAGCTTGCAAGACGCAAAAAACTCAGTAAATCAATACGGCGCTATGTTTATGTGTATTATTGCTGTGAAAGCTTGCTCGCTATCCTACTCCAAATTGCCTATTGCCGTCAATATTCCCGGCAATATTTGGACTGTTTACACTGGCAATTTGAAAGCAATCAGACGGCAATCTCATTGCTGGCAATCAGATTGCCGGCAATGATTGCCTAGTGTGAACCGGGCTTAAGATTTACTCATCGTCTGTTGAAGTGAACCTGTTAAATGGGATGACATGGGATAATATGTGCGATAATTGTCAGAATTGGTATGGCGTTTCGCTATCTGTCCGGATACATGCGTAAATTATCTACTTGCTCGATTTAGGCATTTGCCCGTATATACATGTTTAAAATTTCAGTCTTTACCTACTAAATTAAAGGGTTTCACCCGGTTTCGGGAAATAATTAGATTTCGTTGAAAACCACCTAAGGTTTTACGTCGTACAGTAACGTAGCCTCTGGGATTCCCCAGGTTTTTCGGTTGTAATCTTGCTTGCTCTCCCTAAATTACTAGGATAGTCATTCCTTATGACAGTTGCATATTAATGATTTGATTTATTTCTAAAACATTTTTCAGCATTCTAGTTCTTATGTTTTGCTTCCAAATTCTGATAATTTAATCATTAGAGGGAGCACTTTAAACAATTTTTCTCTCACTACTACATATATACATAGCAAGTATTATGCAATGTAATTTTAGCTAACAACAAGGGAGTAGGATTGCACCCTTTGTGTTTGCGAAGTTTGTTTTAGCTAGAATGTGTAGTGGGGGGGACCTCCCTGATTTATAGACGTCTAGGATTGCTTTGTGAAACTTTCAAAGTTTTAAAGCTCCACATTTTGTTGTCTCACATCTGTTTAGGCCTGTTTTGTGCTAAAGTTGGGGGGGTTAATTTCAGGATCGTGTCTGCAGCAGAAGATTAGCTTACATCCAGTTGTTAGTTTTGCGGAGAAGCTTAAACGTAGCGCAATTGCTTGAGACTAGCGAATTTTTATGGAGACCCCTGTTTTGCTCGTTGGAATTGCAATTTGAAACTATGTCCACGGTTTATACTGGCTTTTTCCACTTAATGTGCAGCCCTGATGCTTTCTAGCGAAATTGTGTAACTTTTTGGAGACGTTTATGGCAAAAAATGAAACATTTTAACTCAGTTAACATTTTTGACTTTCGTTTAGTAGTTTTTGCCTCTTCACATTTCCGCTTTAAAGTTCGTTGAAGACTATTTAATTTTTCGTATTGCTAGCATTGAAAGTAGCTATCTTTAGTCCAAATAGGCTGCCATTAATTCAGCAGAAAGCTTCTGTGCAAAAAACTGGGCTTAACTCTTTACTATTAACTCTTAACTCTCTACCCTTTTTTATATATATATATATATATATATATATATATATATATATATATATATATATATATATATATATATATATATATATATATATATATATATATATACAGGCGCGGGGGGCATATATATACATTTCGGGGGGGGGGGGGCGGGGGGCCCGCCCCCCCCCCGAAATCGGAGATACAAGAAAATGTTTTAACGAGTAGCAGCAGCGCGAATAAATATTTTGAAAAATTTTTGCCTGTGGCGCTACTTTTCAGCGGAAATATCTCAAAAAGCTCCAGATTTTTCCTCAACATTTCCAGCAACTGCTTAGTGGCGGTAAAAGTTTCAGAGCATTGTTAGCTTGCCCCCCTCGGAAATTTTTTTCTGGCTACGCTAGTGTATATATATATATATATATATATATATATATATATATATATATATATATAATATATATATATACATGTTTTGGCCTTGCTAAATTTTAAAGACGAGGTCAAATTATTCTGATATATTACAGTGAGGTCAAATTATTCTGATATATTACAGTCCTTTATTAAGCTTTCAAGCTGAGCTTGCTGCTTTCAACATCCATTTGTAGTGAAACTGCAATAGATAATTTCACAGGGGTTTTCTGGAGCGCTCAGCAAGAATCTGAAATCCGTTTTTCGATTCAGCTTTTTGGTAGCTCAGGATAAGTTTGCATCTGAAGCTTACTAACTTTAGCTTATATTAAGCTAACGAAATGCTGAATCAAAAACTTATTTCTGATTTTTGCTCAGAAAACCCGTCTGCAAGTTCTCAGCAAAATTATGGAGAAAAAATGTTTTGATCCCGCTTACCAACTAAAATTTTAAATTTTTAAAAAATTTTAAAATTTTAAGGTTTTTGCATTTTTGAAATCTGCAGAGCCGAAAGCTACCCATACCAAATTTCAACTCAATCCGTCAAATTGCATATACATCTTCGGGGCTTCTTCCGAGCTGTGGGGGATAACGAAGACCTTAAATTTTTGTGATACTCAGATTTAAATTCAAAATATATATATACTTAAAATTTTATGCTTTGATAGACCGACTGCTTTTTCTCGGTGGCTGGGCGGGATATGTAGAGTGCTGCTCCTAAGAAGCTGTAAACAATCCCAAAAGTATCGCAACATGTTTTCTGTTGTTTAAGCACTTGTGAAATGAGAAATGCAATATAAAGCTAACCCTGCCCTGCGCACTTTTGCTGGCATTCTCTGAATTCTTCCGCACATGTGTTTCCAATGGACAACCCTAAACAACCTTTTCCCCTGGTCGCAGCCCTTTACATCTGTCATTTTATAACTTAATAAAATCACGGAAACAATTTGGCTTTGGGTTGTAAAGTTCTGGGAGAGTTGTTTAAATCCTTCAGAATGTGTATACCAGTTGCGCGTTAAGTTGAAGTATGAGAGCTGGAAACTTTGGTTGTTGTTGGTACTTTCATGTTTTGCATAGTCTGAGTTTCACTGGAAAAATTACTTCCACCAAAAGTTTATATGTAATAGGGAGAGAGACACTCAGCTCTTCTTTCCTATCCTTTCGTATACTAAGCTTGCAGCACAGGCACATTAAGGCCGAAATCTCAGGGGCGGTTGGTACCGCTTTCGTTGCAACCATGTGTTGAACCGAACCAAACCGTATCTAACTGGCTAATCGCTTATTTCATGTCGAATTTGCATGTATAAGCATATATGTAGGTGTACCCCCTCCGAGATCTAGACCTTCACTCAGGCCCGTAAGCCCGGCCGGGCCTAAGGTGAAACGGGCCGGGCCGGGCCGAGGTAGGAAAAATTTGGGTGCGGGCCGGGCCGGGCCGAGTACTAGAACGGGCCGGGCCTGCTATTTTCATTAGAAGGTTGTGTCTTCTTTTCCGTTTCGGCAATTTGTACTGGAGATTTTATTCTTTTTCCAAATATAATTTTGAATAATCATTGCTCTTTTCATCCGATCTGACTTGATTTCCTTTCCCTTTCAGAGTTACTGGCGTATGTACTTAGCTCATTTGCGTTTACATAACGTAACCTTTAGCTAGAATTTGTACTTTAGCATCTGAAATTTAGTTATTTATATAATTATTTTTAATATTTGGAAAGTATACATTCTTCCTAATTAATTGCAAGTTATATTTGAATCAACGAAACTGGTCAGTCAGCGAATTCTTCCCTATAACCAAGAACGGACCCGCTGTTTGTTCTTAATCGCTCCAAATAAACATGAGTTACGAGAAATCGTTTAAAAATGGTATCTGCGATCAGGAATAAAATTCTATGCATTTTAAACCCTTACGTTCATTTTGGCTAACGACAAAAAATTAGCAAAAACGGGCCTGGGCCGGGCAGGGCTTGATTTTGGAGCTTACGGGCCGGGCCGGGCCTCAATTGGATCGAAAATTTTTCAAACTGGCCGGGCCGGGCTGGGCCGAAGTGAAATTTTTACGGGCCGGGCCGGGCCGGGCCTGAAAATTCAGGCCCGTGAAGGTCTAGTCTGCTTAGCTTGTTAATCATGTGTTTGTGGTATACCACCCCCTGAGATTTCTGCTTTACTGTGCCGAGCATCTAGCAGGCTTAAAATACGTTGCAGACATTTTGAATTGGTCTTAATTTTCAAGTATAATTAAGTCAGCCAGCCGAATGATAGTAGGTTCTGCTGTAGTATTATGTAGGGGCGCGATAGCGCCCCTACATAATATGGGTGTAAAGGCGTCTGCGCGGCCCCCTGGAGACCGTGTTGGCCTGGTGCCAGCTAATTAGAGGTTCGGGAGGGGTAAAAATGTTACCATCAAAAACAACTTCAGGAAGCTAAAGCTGACTCCGAGTAATACTACAAGTATCACATCTTCATACAGCTACTGAGTGCTAAACTTTTGGTTCGAATTCGAACTTCAAATTTTTGCACTTGGCAACAGTTAGTTTGCGTTTGGTTATTTTCATTACTGAAACAATAAGATGGGTGAAATATTGGTTTATAACATCGGTTAATGACTTTACTTTGTGCAGAAGTGCATTTATTTTGCGGAATCCTACACCAGAAACAACATCTAAGAAACAAGTGTTGACGGCAATAGAATATTTTGAATAAAATATGAATAATTTAAGTAATTTACAATTTTTGTTTAATATTTGGAACGTTGATGTTAACGTTATTGTTCTGCATTTTGGTATACTCAATCATGAAGTATATATTATCTCTTTTTTCATTGCACTATGGGCTTATAAAATGTTGGCCAGTTCTCACTAAAAGCGGCTTTGTCTTTTGTTGTTGTTGCTGTTGCTGCAAGCTTTAGGCTAACACATCTAGACAGCACTAGAAAAGTATATTCCTTAAGCTGGTGTGCTACCTGGCCCCCGTGACCTCGAGCGTCGCCCCGCCAAAATTTCTTGGTTATTTTGGCTGAAATAGACAAAAATGAATGGTTGCAACATTTAAAAGGCTTAGCTTGAAGAAGTTATAGTATTTGAAGCCGGAGTCAGTTTCAGCTTCCTGAAGCCAACTTGGCTTCAACTGAATCTGGCCGGCTTCAAGGGCACTTAATTTCGCCTCTATTGGGTCTCAGTTCCTACTTTGTTGATTCGGCTTTTTTTCTTTCATTTGTGGTGTTTTTTGGATAACTTGCGCGTCTAGGTGGGGTTGGGGGGGTTGGACCTATTTGTCACCCATTTGGTTTTGCGCCTTGTGTCCCCAACATTTTCTATTTTGACACTTCGGTTGTGGTGGACTTTTTTCACAGGCTAGCAGCTAGATCGGTTTGGTTTATTTTATTTGAATATTTCGGCCAATGCACACACCCATATTACTTTTTGCATGCTCCAGAGGAGCATTTTTATTTCTTGTTATATGTTGGTAGACAGGATCCCCCCATGCTACCTTTTTTTGGTCATTTTGGCACCTGGCCAATTTTGGCTCTGTGCCAAGGTCCCAAAGTCGGACTTTCGCTATTTTTCGCAAATTTTGGTCACACTTTTCTAGAACTGGGTAGAAGCTGGAGAGGTCTAGCATCTTTTGTTGAAAATTACCAGTAGGGGTGCATAAAGTAACGAGGGGGATTTTTTAATTTTGCTCCCTAGCTTTCAGGAGATGGGCCCAAACTTTGCATTTTTTTGGCCTGTTTGGGCGAAAAGTTAAGTCCCACTTTTACTAGGAATGGCCTAAAAGTCACTAAAAATGGCGTTTTTCGGCCTCGGGGTGGTACCCATATATAGTAAATCGGGGTCGCTGAAAACGATGAGCATACTGCCGATACCGCCCGAAGTGACCACTGGTCAGCATGGCTCCCGTGGTTCCTCGCCCAGGGTCAAAGTTGGGAAAACTCACTCTAATCAGCGTTTTCCGGCGTTTTGGTTGGGGGCATATATAGTAAATCGACTACGCTCGTTTCAATGGGCATATCGCCGAAATCGACGGAAGTGACCACTGGTCACTACAGCCTATGGGGCCTATTGACCACTGGTCAAATGGCCTAAAACTGCGTTTTTCGGCGTCTTGATCGGGGGCATATATAGTAAATCGACTACGCTCGTTTCAATGGGCATATCGCCGAAGCCGACGGAAGTGACCACTGGTCACTACGGCCTTGGGGCCCTATTGACCATTGGTCAAATGGCCTAAAACAGCGTTTTTCGGCCTTTTGGTTGGGGGCATATGTAGTAAATCGACTACGCTCGTTTCAATGGGCATATCGCCGAAACCGACGGAAGTGACCACTGGTCACTACGGCCTTGGGGCCCTATTGACCACTGGTCAAATGGCCTAAAACAGCGTTTTTCGGCGTTTTGGTTGGGGGCATATGTAGTAAATCGACTACGCTAGTTTCAATGAGCATGTTGTCGAAACCGATGGAAGTGACCACTGGTCAGTACTGCCTTGGGGCCCTATTGACCACTGGTCAAATGGACTATTTTTCGGCGTTTTGGTTGGGGGCATATATAGTAAATCGATTACGCTCGTCTCAATGAGCACATTTTCAGATCTGACGGACGGAACTGACCACTGGTCACTACGAACTAGGTGGTCTACTGACCAGTGGTCAAACTCCCTAAAACTTAGTTTTTCGGGGTTTTAGTTGCGGATGTTTTTATATAGTAAATCGACAACGTTTTAATGGGCATATTGCCGAAACCGATGGAAGTGACCAGTGGTCACTACGGCCTACTGACCACCGCAAACGCATCCAGCATTACCCGGAAAATTAAGTTATGCCGTCTAATTAAACTAGTTAAGTTCAACAAGAAATATTTTGAAAATTTCGCTTTCTGATTTTTTCACTGCAAAATTGGTACCAAAGGGGGATCCACTTTTTGATGGGGAATTTCGTTCATAGAGGCCTCCTCTTGCCAATTCTCCCTCGGCCTCGACATACGAGCTAATCTTAAGGCCAATGTTTAACAACATTGGAATATTGTCAGAGAATCTTTAAAGTGCTAAGAGGACAAGAAAGTAAAATGCTCCTCCGGAGCATGGAAAAGTAATATGGGTGGATAGGGTGAGGTTGCGAAATCAAGAGAGGACTAGTTTTGAAAATGCTTAATATGGGGCTGGGTTCTGAAAGAAAGGAGGACTAGGTTGTGGGCGAACTAATATGGGCACAGCGGCGCCGAACAACCCATATTCGCGGGCATACACGTTTCGCTTCAGCGTTTGTCACATATATATATAGAACGGTCAAAATTAGAGTGAGAAATGTAGAATAGGTAATTTGAAAGATATAGTAGTTGTTTGCCTGGGCAGTTTTAGGCTAGCTATATACCTTAAATTTAGTTGGACTATGACAAGTATCGGACAGAAACATAGGGATGTGGTGGTAAAACTATTGGTTCAATCCGGCAGGGTTGCAGTCAAGGACAATCGCTATAAAATTATTCTTTAAATATGCTGTCTGTATATATAAATGCATAAAATGAACAGTAAGCTTTAGACTTTCTCGAAGGAAAAGTCTGACTATATAATACGAATATGGAAGTACGAATATGCGGATATAGATTATATCATCTAATTTAAAATCTGGAGCTATAATTTATAGTCTAGAAATTGATATAGATGATTGTATAATTTTTACAGCCCGCGAATATGGGTTGTTCGGCGACGCTGTGCCCATATTAGTTCGCCCACAACCTAGTCCTCCTTTCTTTCAGAACCCAGCCCCATATTAAGCATTTTCAAAACTGGTCCTCTCTTGATTTCGCAACCTCACCCTATCCACCCATATTACTTTTCCATGCTCCGGAGGAGCATTTTACTTTCTTGTATATATACTTGTCTTGTAGAAAGTATCAGAGATGAAACCGGGTCACTATTTACTGACCCGGTGATCCGATGGTCCGGTGACCCGGTATTTTTGAAAATCCAGGTTTAAGCTTGCAAAAAATTAAAAATACTTTATTGGGGTGCGGTGAGTGTTTTTTACCACTTTGTACATTTTTGACGACTAAAATATCAAGTTGAGCAAAAATTTTGCTTTCCTTGAAGTAGTAGCATTGGAAAGTGAATATTGTAAGCAAGCCGGAAAAATCAAAACTGCAGGATTTTGCACTCAATAATGTGAAGTAAACTATATACATGGCTTTTTGAATCAAACAAATTGGAACAAAATACATTGCCAAAGTCATAACATCATCTACATAATTCTAATCGTAGGGTTTAACATTAGCACTTTTCTGTTTTGTCATTATATATTTTAGTAAAATATTTCATTTAGTTGTATGATTGAAGTTTCAATCAGCGGAAATTCTTTGGAAATATGTTCTCGTATGGCTAGGATTCAGATAATATGAAATAAAATCAATCACTATTGGTTCCTGAAGATATGTACATAGTAAGCCATAACAATTGCAAAAATGCAAAGTAAAACTCAGAATCTGTAAACCTTGTTTTGCTGAGATTTTCGTTTTTGCCGAGATTTGAAACCCACAGTCTGACCCTCTCCCTCCAAAAATAATAGCAGCAGCGATAAATCACTTATATATATACAGTAGATGGAGCATGGAGAATATTAGATTTAAAAATAAAGATTTCAGACTTCAGGGCCCATAGTTTTCATTTTCTGGTTAAGATTCAACGCAATCATTGTAGTTTCAAACCTAGACCTAAGCTTGACAGGACATTACAAATATTATGAGGACACTACTACAGCGACAAGCATTTAAAAAACTACACGATTAAGTTAAGAATATGTTTATTTCTAGTTTTTGAGTAATTGTTGTAGTTTTCAGTTGGCAAAAATTTGTAAAACTTTGAAAAATATCTTATAGCTATAACAGCAAAAAAATTCCTCCAATCAAAAATGTCGGGTCAAGACCGGGCCAGAGCTCCTGACCCTGTGACCCGGTGACCCGGTCCATATAGTCACCCGAACTGACCCGGTGACCCGGTAACCCGGTTTCATCTCCGGAAAGTATTTAGAAGTAGTCATCATTTCACTGTTTCTGTATAAACTACACCACCTATATACAAATTAGTGTTTAAATACTTCTCTGGAAGTAGCTTGCTACAGAAGTCCTCTAATCCTTTAGCATACCTAACCCTTATATATATATATATATATATATATATATATATATATATATATATATCCGATTTCGACAAACGAAAACAGGTCTTGCGAAGAGTTCATATTGAATTGTCGACATTTTCTAACTAAACTCTGGCTTCTGCGAATAGGCTGAGTAGGATGGGCCGGGATTAAATTTTCTAGTTGTTTGAACCTCTTTTCCTATGTATATTATATCAGGAGTTTATAATAGCAATAGTAAGGTTACTAAGCTCTCCCTAATGTGTTGAACAAGCTATGTGCATTGTATGGTCCAGAGTTGGCTCCAGGCCCGGGTATTTGTCTGATATCACAGTTCTGCAGTCTAATTGTTGCTCGAATTATTACAAGACATCGTGAAACAAAAAATTAAATCTGGGGGATTACTCTTTAAATATAGTATAATATACCTATAGAAATAATTTTATACTTAAGTAGCAGGCTAACAGTGAAATTAAAAAATTGTCTCTTCTATCGTTGATACGCGAAAGGGCATGTTACAGGGTACCCGGATCTGGGTCTCGATGGGTCCAGGTCGGACGTTGCGGGTCCGGGTCCGGGTCCGAAAATTTGGTCCCGGAGCGAACTCTGGATGATCTATAGTCGAAACATTTAGGTGAAAATTTTAGGGGGAAGATGCTTCTCAGGCATCAGACATTCCGGGATGCCTTTTTCCAAAAAACAAATGTTTTTGTGAAACCAATTGCTGTAACTTGATACAGGAGCTAGGAACGTACGGTAAAAATTATCAGGCTTGTAGGAGCTTGAAAAGCCTATTGTTGCCAGATTTGTAAGATCCTAAACAGAACTATGTAGGTAATTCTCGTGTGGTAAAGACCTATTTCTAAGCATCATGGATTAAACATTATTATATATATACATGCCCTACGACGTTCCTAAAGTTATATTCTTTAATGTGTCGAAAACCCCTGTCATGTTTAGACGCTGTGCCCCCCGAGATTTCGGCCTTAATGTTTCGAGCATATTGCAGGCTTAATACATCGGGAAGCGCTGAGTGTCTTACTCTTCCTATTATAAACTCTTGACTCTACTAAAGTTTTATCCAGTGTAAGCTAAAGGACTAATGAGTCAGTTTTTACGAAGGCGAAACACTCAACCTCTAGTTGTTACGACTCAACTTCATCAGTTTCAAGCTTTCTCTTTTTTCTCCGCATGTTTGGGGGAGGGTTATTTGAGGACAGGACAAAATTAGCTTCCTACTCCTCTCTATTGCTGTAGCGCAGATTTCCACCTTGTCAAAGTGTAAACATAAAAAGTCGGACAATGTCGCGCCTTTTTGTTGACTGAAAGTCTTTTGCTCTGATAGATTGGCAGCAAGTGTTGGTGTCCCGTTGAAGGCACTTTATGGCAATTTTAGCATCGCAGTTTATGCTTTGCACGCTGATTATGCGCCGAAATATTATGTCGGCTTAGTTTTGCGGAAATTTTGCGCTGTTTTCCCGGTTTATTGCTTTTCCTTCTCTTTCAAGACTGTTTAAGCTTTTAATTGCCATTTTATGATCTTTTTGGTGGCGATTAAAGGGTTTTCAGTAATTTAGGCTTTTGGAGTGTGCTTCTGCTTTAAGCAATTGAAACTTAAATGCCGAATGATGAGTTTTGCGGCATCGGTTGATTACTTTTTGCTGCAAATTTGCAATTGGAGCTCTTTAACATAATTCCACTTGATTAATTATAGTGCTTCAAATTTTTAATAGTTTCTTCATTCCCTTCCCACCTACTGGTCAAGTTATGGTCATACGTTTGTACAGACGACAAATTTGAATTGCTATCATGGGGGGTTCCTTTCCCGAGCGAATCAAATAGTGTTAGTAAATTTAGTTTAATACAGCACATGATTTGCCCAACCCCTTATGCTGCGTGCGCATATAAAAGTGTATTGCACTTCTGTTTCAGTGTTGTGGGCCATTAAAAATGCGCCTTTATTTGTGTGTGCTCATTCTTTCCATTGCAGCGACCGCTGTTTTGGCCGAAATTTCACAAGAGGTAACAATTTGCCAAGAAATGGTTTAGTATCATAAATAATTTTAATACAACAACTTTAAGTATTCAATCCGTCTTTTGGATTTTTACTAATTTCGTACTAATTACTTGTGTTTCTTTATTTGCATATGTATGTTTGTCTATTCTAGGCCAGAGAGCAGCAGTGGAATAAGCTGGAAGATTTGTTGCACAAGGCGGATGAGATTGCCAGAAATCTGGAGCACGAAGACGAAGAAGAGGCGGATCTGGACGAGGAGACCACCCACCTGGATACCACCTCCACCACCACGAATGAGCCACTCCGACACGAGGATGGTGGGTTAGGTTTATACCTGCTCAAGAGTAAACCTTAGTTGTCTGGTTCGGAATTAGAGTGTTGGGTTTATGGCATGGTTGGAGCCTGAGTGAATTGGTTCTCATGGATCTGGATGAAGGAAGAGTATATTGAGCTTAAGTAGAGCAGAGTAGAGTCAAATCACCTTGTCTAGTTTCCTGCAATCGCTTGCCTTTTTCTCATTTAATGACTCTTTCACGAATTACTCTGTCCTGGAGCCTCCGTAGCCGAGTTGTTGTTGACTCGCTACGAAGTAGAGGATCATGTCAAGTCTAGAGATGAACAAAAATATCTCTAGCATCCTAGTTTCTCACTGTTATCCCCCAATGCAATTTACCGAGAATGTTAAGGGGTGGCCGCCTATCAGGTGGAGCTACCACAGATAGCACCTCCTTTGCAGTGGACGTATATAATGGACGTACTGATATATATATAGCCTTGTAGAACACCTCGGGTATTTGCTGTGACAATTATTTGGTGTCACTTGTCAGCATACTCCTTCCCTCAGAAATGTAAACGTTCTGAGCTTGAGCTGGCACTACCCCTAACCGGAATTCCGACTGGGATGAGTTGGCTGTAAAAAACTCCGTTCTGAAAAAGCTCAATGTCAAGAAAGACTGAAAATTTGTGTCAATTAGTGAGTGAGATTTTGAGGGCTTGGTTAGTTAGTCCTCTGCTGTCTCCTGAAGGATCCTTTTCAAAAAAGACTGGAATAGAGTTGTAGGAAAAGATATTGCTTGAACGATGTGACGGACAGGACAACTGTTGTTGAAGAATTAAGCTAAACTTAGCTGAGGACCTCCTTATAGCCTGTAATCCTTCCGTGAAGATCTTTGTTTATTAGTAGTGCTAAAAGCTTTAGTTGGAAAGATATTTGTGGAACGTTATGAATAATCTCCGTAAACCGCTTGGAGTAGACATTTGTTTTTACCTCTATTTTAGGTACCGTGAAGCACCCCTGCGAGGATAAGAAGTGCAGCTGGGGCAAAGAGTGTGTGGTGAAGAGCACGAATAAGGCCTCTTGTCAGTGTGCCAAGAAGTGTTTCAATGCCGAACCTATTAAGCCACATGATAGAGTACGTATGTAAATTAGCTAAAAAGAGTAGGATTCTTTGTGTGTATAAATTGCTTTTAGTTATGGTTTACTAATTGCTACACGTTTTTACTTTTACTGGTTAACACTTCACCATACAGGAACACTAAATCGGACCTATGTTGTTAACGTCAATACCCGGATTAACCCTGGGTTAAATTCATACCTGAACGGGAGGTCAAATTTCACCGACCCTTGTGGAAGCAAATTTCGGTACCCCTTGTGGCAGCAGTTTTCCCAGTGAGTACTTTTGAAAGCGATTTTTAAGAGATTTTGGCGGTTTTTTAATGAAAACAGCTATTTTTTGAAAAACAACGTTTTTCGGACGTTGTTTAGCGAAAAAAGGCGAATTTAAGTAAAACTACGGCGAAGCCGATGAAAAGAAGCGAAGAAAATTTTTGGAAATTTTTTTGTAAAACCAATTTATTTGGCATTTTTCTTACCCCTTGTGGCCAGTTTTCTTACCCCTTGTGGAAGCAATTTCGTGACCCCTTGTGAGCGATTTCGCCGAGGGGGGAATTCCCCCCTTTCCCCACTTGTCCACCTGTGGTTAAATTTGTGTTAAATGTGAGACAACTTAAGTCTACGTTTTGCTACTTAGCTCGGGCCTAGACGTTTAGCATTGGTTCCCGGGATGCAATTGTGATTTTTTATTAACTTTTTTTTGAAATTGAGCTTCTGGTTACTTGCATTCGAAAAGTAACCAACGAAAGACTCTTAAGACTTCCAGATTTCTGAGTCTTAACTTACAACCCAGTGTTGGGCGCGGGGTGGCCGTATAGTACCCGCAGTGGACCTCGCTGGCCGATACGGGCCAAATTTATGTGTAACATGGTAACAAATTTTGAGTTTTTTTACAGGTTCTAACATTATAATGGAACTTTTCCTCAGTGAAATGCTTTTGGCTTCCTCATCTTCCCTTTCTCGCTTCCCTTTCCTCAATGCTCATTTCCATCACCATAACAATCTAAAACAACGTTTCTTCAAATTAGTGAAAATTTCGCCCCGACAAAGATAACGCAAATTCTTCAGATTATTTTGGCGAAATATCGATAGTTGAAACAAAGTAACCGAAGCTTCGTTTAAACAATTTTCCAAGTTTGTAGCAATGAGCTCAACTGGTAGTGACCCTCTCCCAATGCCTTTTATAGAAAACTATAACTTGTCCGAATGTAGTACAACCCTTACATAATAAATATATATGTACGTATATGCCCGCATTTTATTTCGATCTGCAACTATTAGGAAGAAATACCTAGTTTCTTACCTCCTATACTCTTTCCACAAGTGTATGCGTACGAGGGCCTTTTACAAAACTCAAAATTCTACGGTCAAAACCTGTGATTACAATACGTATGTAGATCTAGCATTGTTTACTGGAAGATATCAAGTTATGTTTGCTTAAGCTGTTACGGTTGTTGTTATTTGCTTTTCAGGTTTGCAGTAATCAGAATGAAACTTTCGACAGTATCTGTGAACTGTACAGGGAGCGATGCCTCTGCAAACACGACATGCCTGGATGCCGGGACACTAGACACGCACACGCTCACCTGGAATACTTGGGAGAATGCAAACGTATGTATGGCCACTGGTCGTCTATATATATGTGACCTGGTCCGACCTGTGGCCTATGTATAAACTTTTGTACCTACAACAGTAAATTGCCTGGTAATGGTGATGCAAAAACTGTAAGAAAATGACTGACAACTAAACGGCAACCAAATCTAAGCTTAATGTACGTACGGAGCTTGTAAATTTATCTGTATGCATATACTTGATTTTACCAAATATTAATGTTGAGCAAATTTCCCCCAAGAAAAGTTGGCTACAACTTCAACTTCTTCTTTCTGGAGGTGGAAAGTAACATCACTGTGGCAGAAGTTGCCTGTGTCAGATAAAAATAAAATCTGTAAAGTATTTACTCTGTGTAGCCATAATTTATCTTATCATAAGAAAGTGTTTGTCGCAGCATAATCTCACACACATTACATAGACCGAAGCAGACATGTGCTTAAGGAAATTTGGGGGACGGTGAACCGGCGGCCGAAGGCCTTAGGAAAATCGGATTTTTCCAGCTTTTTTGCCGAAAACCCGCGGGAAAATCCAGATTCTGGGGAGGGGAGTGAGCTACCCCTCTCGGGGGGGGGGTGAAATAATTTGTAGTGGCACCCACAATAATGGGTTTTTGCTGCAGTCTGGGTTGATTTCATATTTTAGAAATTTTCGCATTGGATCTAAAATCAGGATTCCAATATGTTTGAACCTTTGTCTGGGTAATGGCTCAAGTTTGTTTTTGTTCTTTTCAGATCTTGAATCCTGTACTGAAGAGATGCTGGAACAGTTCCCTCTTAGAATGGCTGATTGGCTGTTTGAAGTAAGGTTAAACCTAAAATTCATTGAATTTTAAAATACAAAGCTACTGTTTTAAAAGAAAAGACGAATTTTTGCGTTAATAGCCTTAATTAAAATATATTGCTAAAAGATATATAAATGCTAAAATGTGTACAGTTATTAATTTCAAAATTCTGAAATTTATCTTTTCATTTTTACTGTAGAAATAGCAATATCTTTTGGTTTATTTTAGGTTATGCGAGAATTGAATCGCCGCGAAGAATTGCACGGGGATAACTGGATTGAGATGGTTGAACAGGCGGAGACCGATTCTCAGCTCAAACATGTCTATCCAGTGATCTGGAAATTCTGTGAACTCGACGATAAACCGCACGACAAGTAAAAAGGCACTTCCATGACTTCGTTTTCTTTTCAAGGATCGTGGAAGGATCATGTAGCTGAAGCATATATACAAATTTTTTGCTAGCATAAATGTGATAGAATCTCAAACATAGTTAAAACAATTTGCATTGAGTCAGAAATTCTAATATATATATATATATATATATATATATATATATATATATATATATATATATATATATATATATATATATATATATATATATATATATATATATATATATATATATATATATATATATATATATATATATATATATATACACTCCTTTTGTCTGACGAAAGAAGCTTTTCCGTTTTTTCTGATTTTTTTTCTATTTTAGTCACGTGAGTCCCCATGAGCTGATCCCGATCACTGCTCCCGTCATACCGATGGAGTCCTGCATCAAACCGTTCCTGAGATCCTGCGATGCCGATAACGATGAAAAGATTACCCTGGCGGAGTGGGGAAAGTGTCTGGGTCTGCAAGAAAGTATGATCCTCTTTAGACTTTATCTTGAGTTCCCCCTGAAGCCCGGTTTATAGATTGTGTCTCACCCAGGCACAATCTAGTCTCGCTGAGGCACAAAATGGTCTCACAGAGGCACAAAATTTGAGACAAAACTTGAAGTCTCGCTGAGGCACACTCAGTCTCACTGAGGCACAATTACATAGTCTCACCCAGGCACAATTAGTCTCACCCAGGCACAATTAGTCTCACCCAGGCACAAGAGGATTCTCATTTCTGAAGTTTGTGTTAATACTCTAAAACAAATCGATACATCCATACACTAGAGTTGTCGTTTGTTGCTGCATTTTTAATTCTTTTTTTAATTTTTCAAAAATTTCGAGGACTCAAGAAAATGTGAATTTTTCGAGTGATTTTCGAAAGCATATTAATGGCTAAGGTTTACAACTTCCTGTCATTTATTAGTTAAGGGTTAAGAAGAGGATTTTAAGTTTTAAATTAATTTAAAGCAATAAAGCATGAATTTGAAATAACTCTTTAACACAAACTGTAACTAAATAGATGTGAACACAAATTTGGATTAAAGTAGGAATTTAGAATCGGAAGCCTTTTCCTTGTTTCTTGTCTCTGTTGTTTGAAAAAAAGACGTTTCAGAAAATTGTTTAAATTTTCTCAAAAACTAAAAATGTATAAGGTTTTGAAACGTATAAGAGCCAAAGAGTAGACCAGTCGCTTTTGTCTTATGTCTTGTGGTTATAGCCTACAAACTTCTTAATTGTTTGTAAACTTAAATAACAAACAAATACTTTCCGATTAATTTGTTGTTGAGTTTAAACGCAAATATTACATTTCTTGCATTTACATTATAGTTTGCTGAGCATCAAATTGAAGTCAGAACCTACACTTGGTTTTTGAAATAATTGTGCCTCAGTGAGACTACTGTGTGCCTCAGTGAGACCGTTTTGTGCCTGAGTGAGACCGTTTTGTGCCTGAGTGAGACTTTTGTGCCTCAGCGAAACTTGTGCCTGGGTGAGACTCACTGTGCCTGAGTGAGACTAATTGTGCCTCAGTGAGACTTGTGCCTGGGTGAGACTACACCGGTTTATACTTGCCCGTTTATCTTGTCCGTCTGTACCTACTTTTGGTCATTTGCCAGCAATAAAATGTTCAACACTGTTCAGTTTTTATGACGGACAATCGGACAACTCTTACGGACAGACGGACATTTTAATTTTAACTGAGCTACAGACAAATTGACAAACGCCGAATCGGACAGCCGGACAAACGGACAAGCATAAGCCGGACTTTACTGAAAGTTTGCTGGAAGCTATTATCAACTGAAATGTGTGCAGGACCCTGTGAGTACCTATATACATACATGTAAAAATTTCAATTTTTGAGCCTGGTCGGAACTTCAACTCCTATATGTATATGTGAATTGAATATTATACAGTAAATTAGCTATAATACCAACCCTAAGTTATAACAAAGACGGACGTAGGGTCTAAAAGTTTCATCCCGTCCCGTTCTGTCCCGCACTAAATTTGTTTGTCCCGTCCCGCGGAATCCCGCCGTTCGCAAATTTGATAAATCCTATCCCGCATAATCCCGTATCATTTTGTAATTATATATCTAATTAATTAAAATTAATATAAATTAATAATAATTTATATAAAATTCTGAAATATAAAAATAAACATTCGTTGAACGAGACTACGTAAAATAATCAGAGTGTGTACTGTAAACTGATTTTGAGCTGTCGACAAACTAAAGACAACCAGCAACATTTTCTTGCAAGATGGCAGATAAATTACGAGTAAGTTCAAATTTCAACAAAAAGTCAATTTAACAAAATCAAAAGTTTTTTCTGTCCCGCTGGTTCCCGCGCGACGAAGCTTGTCGTTCCATCCCTTCCCGTCCAGCGGTATCCCGCGGGCTCCCGCCTCCATCTCTGAGTTATACCCCTTTTTTCAACTCCCATTTTATTGTTCTAGGTGAAATCGTGGAACGATGCTAAAAAGAAATGCTTTCAACTGAAGAACCTTACCTTCTAAAGTGCCTTTTTGAACTTTCTAAAATGCTTTCGATTGAACCGTATATTTCACTGCCGGTGGTTTTTAAAGCCACACTGTATTATTATTGTTTATGCTTAATCTCGCTGGCCGTTTTAAAGGAATCGTAGTTGATCTGAGTTCTCTTCAACTGTAGCTAATTACACAAGAATTTGCAACAACAAGTCTTTTATAACTGAAGACAAAATGTTCGGATTCTTGTACTCTCAGGCTGCAGTTTGAATTGAACTTAGATTATGACGTAATAGATGTCTGTTTTCATTTTATACACCTTTTTTATACAGTAAATGTTTCGTAGTAATATGCGGTTAATTGAAGACCGGTTTACAGGATGCCGGTTTTGCTGTCGCTGTCGCGGCATATAACATGTCGCTTGTCATCAGAAGCCAAGTTCCTGCCTTTGGATGTTAAGGAAACGTAGGGATTTATTCGCCACGTTGTACTACTGATTATTTTTATTTAGCAAACTATATGACGGATACATAAGTGTACGATAAGCGAAAGTACCAGTGCTTGTGAACCGGCCTTTAACATCTGTATAAGGCTAAATATAAACACTAGAACTTGGAAAATGGTCGCTGTTTGAGATATTGTCTGCACTGCAGACATTTTGCCTAAATATTTTTGATTTGATGCAATTCGATTTTGCCATGAAAAGAGTAGCAGAGATTTGATGCAGTTCGATTTTCTGCACTGCAGATTCGATTCGATTCGATGCATCAAAAATCAAAAGTCGCATCAAAAGTGTTTTGATTCGATTCGAATCAAAAATCAAAAACAACAGTAGTCTGCAGTGCACCATTGATTGTGGTTTTTGGTTTCGAGTTTTGGGTTCTACAAACCACTTGTCAATTAACATAATTTTCCTCATATTGATTCAGTACATTCAGTACATTGCACTGAAACTGAAGCAAACTAGGTTTCAGGTTGTACAGGTTTCAGTTTCAGGCACTGAAACTGAAACTGAAACTGAAACTAGCTTGAGTAAAGACCTGAAACTCGGACTGAAACTAGTCTCAGTCTTTTCTCAAAACATGAAGATTTGAAGGTTTTAAGCGTTTTTTTCGTTAATACTCTAGTTGGAGTATAAATAATCATAAATTTATGCATTATATAATGTCTCAGGGCTGGAAACTGCAGTTTTTGGAATGAACTTAAACTGAAACTCCGACTGAAACTAAAACTGAAACTGAAATTATTTTGAGATCCCGACTGAAACTGAAACTGAAACTGAAACTAAAATCGAACACTACAAAACATATATTTCGTGAAAATAGATTTAAACCATACGAATATTAAATTAACATATTGCACCAACAATTAACTTAAAACAGCTTTATTTTGAGATTTATTTCAGAATAAAATCAGTGCACAGCATTTTGACTTGCATTGTACCATTTGGAAATTGGAATACTGTACAATGAAACTTACAATAGAATATATATATAAGATCAAAATACGTTGCACCAAACGTTTGTTGTAATTATAGAAAAACAAAACTGTGTAGAACCCTAAATTTATATAGTCTTATCGCTATTCTTCGAAAAATGTGGTTTGAGGCCACATTTTAGGGAAAGGGATAGTTCTTCAACTTTTGACCTGACAATTTATTGGCTTTTACGTTTCAAGATCCGTAATACAATTGGCTGGCTGTAATGAGTTAGAAATTCAGCAGAATTTCCTCGGATTTATTTCTGTTCAAAGACACAGCTGTCCTCTTAATATTGTTTACTTTATACCACATTAACCACACACCCATAAATTCAAGTCAAAGATGGATTCGCAAAATTTAAACCTATATTGCAAGGGGCAATGAAAGTAGACCCAATGGTTTTGTCCATTTTTAAAAACTAGCTGTACATAGAGTCCGAATTCCGTCTTTCGATTTAACCTAAGCCCACAATGCTATTAAGAAAGTCTATTAAGTTAATACTTGCTCGTTTTTGGTTTATATTTAATGAAAATGACATAACTAAAATGGGAAATTTAACACTTTAAATAACATCTTAGCACTATAAAAACCTGGCTATATGAAGATTTTTTAAAAAAGAGGTTAGGATCTTGATCATTTCCAAATTACAGGTATATATATCATTAAAATAAGAAAGTGAAAATTTAGGCATGCCAAAACCTCCAATTTTAGGCTAAATATTAGAGGGCAAAATTTGGCATGCTAGAATTTTTCCTTTTAGGCTAACATTAGAGAGAGGAAATTTTGGCATGTTAGAATTTCCCCCTGGGGAAAATTTTGGCATGCGACAACGGCTCCGGCCGAACCGGCCGGCGACACCGTCGGCCAACTGGTCTGCATAGGTCTGTTGCTCAGCACTACTAATACTCTTCTAGGTGTATTAGGGTAACCGTAACCTTATCATGATAATAGAATTGAGGACGCTTGACATTGTATTGAGGCCGAGATTCTACATTCGATTAGATATTGTGACAGGAACTGCTGATTTCGCCTCTTTAAAATGTTTGAAAACTTGATTTTACACATGTACACAGTCGTCAGTAAAGATTCTAGTTTTCATTCTACAGTCATTGCCTGTGCTCAAGGCGATTCGAAATTGTAAAAGAGTTTACTTAATAAAAAGCCAGCTAGACACACGATTTTTGTGTTGCACCCAGTCTAACTTGTGATGTTTACTTTAATGGTGTACGGCTACGGGTCACCAACGTTTAGTACTATAGTATCTATAAACTGCATAGACTACATAAACTATGAACATTCACTTTGGATTTAACTTTAAATTCTTTGTTCGCAATTCGCATCATAAAAATGATCGGTATTCCAAAATTACGGACAGCTGACGATTTCAGATAATTACATCTCTGTGAAAATATTATATTTTCGATTTATCTTTTCGCATATATACATGTTGTCCTTTACTGAGTACTTAGAAAAGATACCGGAATCCTTACATTCTCTCATTTACCTTAGTAGCATGCTATTGAACTATTGGAGGCTAATGAGACTAAATATTGATATTAACTGTGAAGGAAGTTTTCGGTGTTTTTTTAAATCTTTAATGTCTGAATTTCCTCAGGACTAACGGTTGAAAATTACCAATTCCACATTTTTGGCTGCCATTTGTTAGCTACTGCGAGCTCCTAGAAAGGTGGGACTGCCAACAATCGATAGTGAACTAACGGTCTACATTTTGAGCGTAAGCATTGAAGGGTCTACGATGCATCCAGAAAAACTTGGAAGCCACCTATGTCAGGAAAAGTAGGAACTTTGCTAAAGTTTCATTGCAGAAAATCAACTATTTGATTTCTAGGTGCAAGTGTTGATTCTGAGACTGGATAAACTATACATTATTTAGTCTGCAGAACATCCCCCATCACATATTAAAGCGGCTTTTCGCCGACAGACTACAGCTGTCGCTGGATTGGCTTGAATAGAGGGCTCGAAATTTTCACAATTTCATTGTCGGCGGAAAGCTATAGAAACTCACTAATTCTCATTGGTGTGGAAATATTCTCCCCAAAATGGGGTCGACGTGTTGAAGAAAAAAGGAGCAAACTCCCAGACTGTCAATTTAACTGGCCTCTGCCCTTAAAAATAAGATGTCGAAAATTGCCACTTGAGCCATATGGTCCATCCGGCATTAAAGGGTTATTCTGTAAAGTAATCTTCTTGGAATTTTTCTAGAGTCGCTTGAATTGTCATTGAACGCTTTTACCGTTGCATCATAACTGTAAGGATCAAAAGGTATCAGCCGCTGATGCCTTTTCTCGCAGTTTTAGCTTCTATTATATATTTGTTGTAATACCGCTTGCACTCTTATAAATGTTCCTGTAGAAACGACAGGAATCACTTTTGTAGATGATAAATACAAAAGCTTTTGTAGAAAATACTGGTTGAGTCTTGTAATTTCTACAGGACATCGTTGGTAGTGTTTACCGGACATACCTTGGTAGAATTGGTTACAAGTTAGACCAGTATTCAGTACAAATGAAACCTGTAGTTTTCACTGGTTTACAGGTTTTTACTCTACAGGTTACTAGTCGATACGCTGATAAAAACAAACTTATCCACCACGGGCCCGAATTTTTCGGGTCGGAGGTGCTGTAGTGACAATCTTAGTTTCGTTTGTTCTCTCATTAGTATATAAGGGCGACAGTGGTCATAATTATTGAAGACTGAAACTTTTGAATTTTTTCAAATTTTCAGTCTTTCAACATCCCGTGGGTGATTTTTTTGTAACGGCCGCTCCCTGCCGAAAATATTTTGGGAGCGGCCGCCCCCCACACCTGCCCACCCCCCCCCCTTTTTGAAATAACAGGTCGCTCATGTAAAATTTACTGGTTTTGTGTTGTCAAAAACTACAGGTTTGGTATCTGATTTAGGATTGTAAAAAAGTCGAACGGAGCTACAGGTTTCTTTAGTAATTTTCTACAGGGAATTCCTGTAACAAAAATTACAGCTTTCCTTAGTATATTTTCTACAGGAAACTCCTGTAATTGTTACTATTCGAGAGTCGGTAAAATATACAAAAGTTACTTTTGTGGAAAATACAAGAAGCTCCGCTACTGACTGACCGCACAGGAGCACTTTTGTAGAAAACTACAAGAATTCCTGTAATTTCTACAGGAGTGTTTTTAAGAGTGTGTAAAGTCAGAATGGTGCCCTGTTAAAATTGTGGCCTTTGATGCTAGAAGATACTGTAGATTTTGCATTTTAATTGAAGTAGAGTTGTGCCGTTAAGAAAGTTCCCAGGGTTCCCGGGTCTGTGTTTGCTGAAGAAATCAGACGGGACCTCGCGTCAAAGCCCGGTAAACCCGATCTTCCCTGTGAAGGCCCGGCATACAGAAAACAAAATCACACAAGGCTAGCGTTAGTGCTACTAGTCATTACAAGTTAAGTAGCTCCTGTAAGCTTAAATTCTACTTCTATTCAAGTGAAAATAGTTTGAAAAACTTGAAATATATTCAGCTAAAATTCGACCGGGCCTGATCCAGCCTTCACTTGACAACTGACCGGTCAGCTCTTTTTAAAGCAAACCGAAACATGGAATAATTGTAACCCTGTAATGGGTTGAACTAGGGAATTCAACCGCAGAGCTCAAACGCGACTACCAGGACTGGCGCAATGGACGCAGACCTTCGACTGCGGGTGGAGATCTTTAGTCCAGGCGGCTCACAAACCCACCGACTTGCCTTGCCAAGGGGGAGGGATAATTTTTGGGGGACGCCTAGTGAAAATCGGGAGAGGCGCGCACGCCAAATAACACCGACTCAATTCCCAGGTTAATTCCGGGCTAGTCCCAGAATTCTACCTAGCGAATTCACAAGTAAAACGACGCGGTAATAATTAGTAAACAAGAGATTAGACTACTGGCAGTTTATTGGCGGTAAATATTAAGGCAATACAAAGGGACAACCACTCGGGCAACCCGAAGTGGGACAGGACAAGGAACAGCGGGCTACCCGCATAATACAATAGGGACTGAGAATAATAAGTACACAAACGGGGAAACAAGAATTGGGAAGGGGCTAACACACAATACATGGGAACGGGTGTAAAGACAGTATATAGAAAGCAGAGGGGGGAACCAGCACAATACGGGGGACGCCAGCAGATCACTGAAAAGGGGTGGGCTGACTTGCCGAAAACGGAGGGAGCCAGTGAGACGGGGACAATCCTGCTAATAAGATGGCGAAGGGGGAAAAGCGAATTAGGAGTTAAAAGAAAACAAAAAGAAAAAGGGTTAAAGTTAGGGAGGGGGGTTAATTTGGGTAAATAGGTAGGTGAATAGGTAACTGAAAAAACTTACGAACTCGATTGGGATAGCTCAAGGTGGAGGGCCCCAAAATTAAAAGGACCGACTACGCGCCACGAAAGAAACTCCCAACTGACTGTCAACAAGTTTGAGTCAGCATCAAAAAAAGACAAACTGGAAAAACCAGTTTTTGTCAGCGTCTGCTGACGTGCATGATCTATCTTTCCAGACAGAGCATCAAAATTACAACAATTACATAAGGGGGAGCTTTAGAGACTTTTAGGTAATTTTGGGAGAAACATAGAAAAGGAATGAAACGTAAATACTGGAAAGGGGGTGATAGCGCAGTCGCTATCACCCACATTACATCTCCCCAGGGCTTAAAGCACGAACCCCCGCGAGTGCCAAGGGAGAAAGGAAAGAAAAAGGGTGTTTAAGGGGATGGGCGTGCACAGTTGTCAATAGCATATATAAAGTCAGTAACAAAACATAAGTAGAATCTAAATACGGAAAATAAGCTCAATATAGGGGAATGGAGAAGAATCGATTTTATTAAAGCATTATTCTTTTTGAGAGATTAGATAAGGGAGGGGAAGGGGATGCCACAACCCACCAAGATTCCGGTCATATAGTATACCAGCTTCATAGGGCTGTCTCAGGTACGGTGGTGCTACCCCAGCATCCTATACGAGCGCCCTAGGGGGGAAGGGAGGAAATGGAGTCACCTAGGCTATGCGGTCGAACCCTAGGCTTGAGGACAGTCTCCGACGTATTTTTGAGGGAGGAGAGTGGGGGAAATTTCATAAAAGTATTTGAAAGGGGGTGATTGGCTTACACGTATACAGACCACATTTATACACCATCACGCCCGTTAGGGCCTACGGAACACTTATACGTACATTCATACAGAAAAACGGATATACAAGCCAATACCCGACGGTATATTTTACCGTGACAGGGGGGAAGGAAAAAGGATTCAACAGAGAAAAGACCCTACGTCCGAGACGTAAATTTGCCCCTCTGCGCAAATTGACCTACTTCGCGATATTCAGGGAAAGAGACCCTAGCGGCCCTACTTTGTTTGAACTGGGGGCGGGTAACAAAGCTGGCAAAATATATATATGGACTACCCCACATCAAAAAAGTGGCCAGAAAGGGAGGGTGGGATTTTTGTCAGTATAAATCTCTCAAAAAGAGGCGCTTTCAGTTAGGTGAAAGGGAAAAATGAGAAAAGTGGAAAAAGGAAAAAGTTTTTGGTTTGAGCTTAAAAAAAATTTGATTTGATTAATTAAAACAACAACAAAGAAAAATGTAAAAATCACCGTACAAAACATTATGCTTTACATGACAAGAATAAAAATAGCCTAAGGAAATACAAAAACAAATAACAAGTAACGAAGTTTTTTACAGTTCCATTATGCCACCAAAATTATTCTTCTTGGGGATGTAATTCAGAGCTGGAGGGAAGGACCATTTCAAGAATTTTTCCAGGGCCGGAGAATGCTCATCATAGTTCAGCTAGCGGGAATAGGGAGTAAAACAGTGTCCAATTAGCACTGGCAAATAGAGGGATAGCGCCATAATAAATCCAGTAATGGTTTGATATCATAAAGAGAGAAATAGCAAGATAGTCCAAGAAAAATTGGGTCCACAATCCAAGGCTGGAAGGACGTTTAGAGAGCGCCATGTGGGTACACCATAGGGCCAGAATTAGCACTAAGGAAAGCTGCCGATGGGCAAGGATCAGGGGTGGGATAAGTCATGACTAGCCAATAATGTCCAACGGTGGTAACTTAAGATTAACCAGATGGGCAGGTAAAAGGTTAGTATGGGGTGGAAGGAGGGAGGGTCTGGAGGGTGTCGGCCTACCAGTCGCTGTAGGCCGGGGAACGATGGTCAACAGGGAGAAAATCATTCGCCAGCTGGGGGAAGGCAGGGTCGTAATGGCTAATAGCTGCCGCCGGGCAGCAGCTCTTAGCTTCATGTTGGGATGGGTACCGGCCACACAGATTCTATACCGGTTAATGTTCATGATCCATGTCCCCGACGGAAGCGGCAGGCTGGTCGTTGGAAAGCATGGCAATAACTCCAATATCCCAGGATTCGGCGAACGAATGGGTGGGGTAGGTGACGGTATGTAGGAGACTCCTGGAAGGAAATTTCTCGTACAGGCCTTTTGTCGCACTGCGGATCATCGCGTGGTATTGGGACCACCTGCCCAAATAGCCAATAGAAAGGAAAGGCGGTGATCATCCGACACCAGAGGACAGGAGCCAAAATAACGGTTGACGGTATTTCCGGGGTGAGCAATCACGGGGGGGGGCTCAGCCGGGGCTACCCCATGTTGAGCGGAGCGGTCTCGAGGCTTCCTCAAGATTCTCTCCGAATGGGATGGGAACAATACAGGCTCCTCCTGTCGGGGAGCCGGGAGGAGTTGCTCCGGTTGAAGTTGCAGGGTAGACTGCTCCACAGTGGACTAGTCTGGAAGTTCCAGAGCTGGGATTACTCGGCACGGGAGGCATCCACTTGTAGGTTAGGTGGGATAGACGGGCAGGGGATCCAGCGAGAATCAGGACTGATCAATTTTCTGACAAGTCCAAGTGGACAGTTCTCGTTCAATCTGAGGGAAGTGGGGAGCTGCGGCGCTTGCGGGCTACCCACTTGCTAAGCTCCCGCGGCTCAACGACCGTATCGGTAGGATAAGGCGCACCAAAATCTCGTGCAAACCGCCGGACATGCCCAGAGGTTGCACGAATAGTAGGTCAGGTCCGGGACTTGGAACTGGGAGTTGTTCCAAGTACCGGACAATAGAGTTGGTCATCGGGTTGTGGGAGGGAATGGGATCAGATTGGCGTTCCCATGATATTCGCCAGGTCGATGTAGGAATTTTCCGCTGCCGATACTGGAGATGGATTTTTGTTGGAGGGGCCGGGATAGACTGAGCGAAGGCTACCCAGCAACTCTATCTAGTTAGTTTTGGTTCATTGGGCAGAAGAAAAACTGCGGCTACTGGAATTCGGCGGTGGAGGCGTCAGTGGGACCGGCTCCATCTTCGTGTAGTGGGACGGTACTCCGCTGCTGCCTCTGGGTGAAATCTTGCCGAGTAGCAGGTGTGGAGGATTGTTGGGAAGCAAATACTTGTTGGGCGTACGGTGCCGGATTAGTAGCTGTTGGGTAGATTTATGGGTTGTGGACCGGGAGCGATGCTTAGTCGGTGCAGAGGGACCTGCTCCTCTCTGGGCTGCGGCCAACTGAGCCTCTAAATTAGCTGCTTGACGAGGATGCTTTACTTCGGTTACGATTTCGAGCTACAATTACGACAGGCGTAGACGAGGTTACTGAACGACAACTTAAGCAGGTTCGTTGGGTTGACGACGACCGATCCTGGGGGACGTCATTCGAATAAGTTCAGGTGGTGGCGACAGCCATTCGCCACTTGGAGGGATGAGCTGTGGGGGAGCAGGACCACCACGAGGATTGGATTGCCGGGGGGTACTGGGCCGCTGTGGCGCTCCCACTCACGATTGAGGATGGGTAGGGGGTTTCTGGTGAATCTGTCGTTGAGGGGGTACCTGGGCCTTTGGTTGGGAGTTCGGTTGGGGTTTGGTTTGGGTTGGGGCAGAGGGGGGGGTTGTGTGCCTGCACCTGAGGTAGCGCTTCCAGCGGATCCAACGCTACCTGATTTGACACGTCAAGCAGAAGTAGTCCTGCGTATCGGAAACTGGGTTGAGGGAGGGGGTCGGGTTTGCTGGCGACAGTGACGGTTGGACGGATCACCTGGGTGGGGCCGACCACGTCGTGCAACAGTGACCTGCTGCCAGCCAATTTCGTCCCACTGGAGGAGAGGATAGCGCCACACGGACCAGCGGTAAATATAGTGAACCAAAGGGACAAAAGCAACTGTGCGAAGGACATGGGCTGGTTGGAGATCCGGTTCAAGAGCCAGATCAAGGGACCAAAGAGGGGGTGATCTAGGGGACGAGGTTTTCCGGGGACCGACGAACAAGATCTCCTCATAAAGATCAGATTGCACCTGACGTTGCCGACGGGAAGGTCGTCCATCCAGAGCAGTGAATTCCGCCGCCCGACGAAGGGGGCCAGCGCCCAGACTTCGGTGCTACACGATATCCTGGGCACCGCGAGACCATAAGCAATCTCAAGGGAGGCTACGTAAATGGAGAGCCATTTGGAGGTCACGAACATTGACTTGTCGGGCTGCCCGGTGAGCCAGTGTTGCATGGGTGTAGACATCATGCGCGGCGTACACGATGTCTTGGATGTGGGGGAGGGGTTCTATACCGTGAATACAGCAGGTCTGCTCCTTGGGGTTGGGGAACTGGTACTGCGACGTAAGGCGGGACAGGCTAGCCGGGGGTCCACGTAGGAATCCGGACCGGTCAGTTTCCTGACGGGTCCAGGTGGGCATTTGACGTTCAGTTCAACTTGAGGGTTTTGGGGAGCTGCAGCGCATCTCAAGCGGGCTGCACCCTCGATCCTGCAGCTCAACCAGTTAGTGAGGGAGTACCAGTAGGGCGGGATGGCTGTCTGCCGCCATCAGAATTCACAGATCTGGTGCTAGGACCTGGGGGTTGTTCCGCACACCGGATGATGGGATTAACTAATAGAAACTGTTACAGGGAGGTTTGAGCCGGGGTCCCCGCGGACAGGCCCGCTAAGGGACGTTGGGATTCTGCCTCGAAAGGCATGTGGGAGGGGTTTGGGAGTTGGAGGGGGTAGAGAGCCGGACTGCCCAGTCTCTGTTTCAGGGGAATTTAGGCTCATCGGTAGCACCGGATTCCAAAAAGCCCGGTCAAGTTCCGGGAATTGGTCAAAGCTATTGACTTCAAGAGGTTGAGGAGGATCAAGTCGTCGTAGAAATCCTTTGCGGAAATTAATCGAATTTCTCTGGCTCATAGGCAGGCCAGAGGCACAGATACCAACTTCGCACCGGGATTGACTTCAGTACCAACTAATCTACTAAAATAAGGCACTGAAATCGCAGTTGAAACACCAGCTCTGAAACATACAAAGAGCAGTGCATACACAGAAAGGTGAAGAATTGTGAGAGAGGGAGTGCCGGAGTGAGAACAGTGTCAATATTTTGGGAGTGAACTACCGAAGTGGTAGTTGGTGGGGAGGGGACGAAAAACCCAGGGTAAGGGCAGGGGACAGGACAGGTTTCTGGGAAAAGGACAGAGGAAGGAAGTTTGGGATTCCAAAACCACTTTGAAATATGCCAAACAGGGTGTGAAGGGCGGGCCGTGCTCCGTACTGAGCAGATTGGCCTCATTTCGACCATCGGTCGAAATATATACAAAACTTACAAACTGGACATGGTATACAATTGCATACGTAAGATCGGCCGCACCCAACGGTCCTGGATGACGAGGTACTACTTACCTGCAGTCTTGTCTGTACGTATGCAAGACACGAAAATAGACACCCTGACCGGGAAGAAAAAATAGAAGAAGGGGAAGAAACATACTGTTAATTAACACCTATACCAATCAAACAAAACACCTAGACCTAGGAATCAAAAAGTACATACGTATGTAGGACCCTAAAGGAGAAAAGTTGTGGTGTTTATTAGTATACGTACGTAAAACTAATAAGAGATCGTATAAGTGTGGGCAAAAGGAACTAAAAAAACTCCAAATTATTTTATAGAGAGCGAAAAAGAGTACTTAAGAAGAATAGAAATCGTATAACTAAACGAAAAGTATAGTTATACTAAGAAAACCCCAATTTAAAATGAAAAGAGAAAAACCCCAAAATTTAGAAAATTGAATAAAAGTCAGAATTAGGGTCCTACGGTTTTTGACCCGAGTGACATTCATACAAAAAATACACGTAAACATGCATGTACACCACAAACTAACACATAGACCATCATTTAATCAAAACAATCTACCTACGTATTTATACTGATGCATCAGGTTTATTAAAGAGAGCGGTGCAGCTGCTAAATATAGTGAACTATGGGAAGGGAGAGGGACAACGAATTAAAGGGGAGGGTTTTTGAGTATACCATGTCGGGTAAGTGAAGAGTCTAACAGTCCAGACCCTTTTTGAGTTACGACGTAGCGTAACCCTAATAAAATAAAAAATATGGGGGAGTAGGGTCCTGACCAGTAGGGCCCCGGAGTTATTCGACATAACTCTTAAAACTTACAACGTACATCATTACGGGTTTTTCGTTCAAGATCTCGGGACATGGGATACGTAGATCATGGGGATAACGTATTAATAGGCTTGGGCAAGGGTGTCGTTTCGTCGTCGTCGTCGTCGAATTAGGTGGCCGATCAGGATCTACTCCTATGCTCGGGGTATAGAACCCTTGCTTTACCTCATCAGCCATATCTAGTATGACTCTCGCTATGTTGCCTGGATGCACTCCACACAGTGGGAGGCTCGAGGGGACCCATCTTGGCCTTTCGGCTCCGGGCTGTCTACATCCATTAACTGCTCATGCGCATGGCAGAGGAGCACAGCGCCTTTCGGCGCTCCAGGTCTCTAGCGCAGATGAGGGGGATCAGGAAGCAAGCCACAGGAAATGAGACCAATTAGAGTACTTGACTCAGTTGCACTCAGCACCCCTTCGCAGAGGGTAGGTTGGTCACGTTGCAAGGGTACTGGTTGGTCCTAGGGGTGGGGGTGCCTTTCCACCGGGACTCCGCGCCCTACTCTTGACGATAAGTGGAATAAGGGTTTTTTAGCGTGCACTGCCCCCAGCAAGACAGCACACGGGCCCATCAATTTAACGCCTCATCCGACCGGCGGATCTGTAGCCTAAGTCTTGCTTAAGGAAACAGTGCAACTTCATTACGGCTAAGGTGGGAATCGAACCTCAGACCTTTCGATCTGAAGTCCAACACCTTAACCATTCCGCTACACGGCTACAAGGGTGCCGTTTCAAGGGTAGCAACAGCAAGATCTCAAGCGTTGCTGGTATTGGCATGCCATGTGCCCAGGCAACTAAGCGGACTGCAGGTGCCTGAGATTATCGGAGTTTGGATAAGGTTACCGGAAATGACATTGTTCGTTACGGTAATACTAAATTTATCGGCCAGTGCCCGTAGCTCATCTGAGGTAAGGAGGGATGTCTGCCACGTAGGCGTGGAAAGGGAATGGAACTTAGGGATTACGGACCAGTCATATTTTTCCATAAGGTCATAACCAATAATAAAATCTTGGTACAGACCTTGGGCAACGTGGAAAGGAAAAGAAAACTTGTGCCCGTTGCACAAAAAAGGTATTTCACATTTCCCCAATATGTCAAGGGACGTATCCTTCGCGGCTGTGGTGAATTTGGAAGCCGCAGAGGTATGAAGGGCAAGGGAAAGGGTAGCGGAGGCATTTACACGATCAAAAAATGCCTTGGATATGTAGCAAACATTTGCACCGGAATCCAAACGGGCTAAGGCCTTCCCACCAAAAATACTTACTGTGAGGTGGGGACTTTTTCGAAGGGACAGACGAGTACGTTGGGACACAAAAAAGGGGGTAGTACCAATTAGGATTGCTTGAACGAGGTCACTGACGGGACCTGTCTGTCCATGGTCAGGAATGTCTTGGGTTTCAGCGTCCTCGGCTTCGAAGGATTGGGTTGGGTCATTCAATTGATGAGAGGAATGGGTTTGGACTGGGTCTCAGGGTCCTCAACCTCCAAAACCTGAGTTAAAGTATTTCGGATAGGGAGGATAGTAAAAATAGCCGCTGGGGTTGGCAGCTGAGGCTCATTGGTAGCTGCAGGGGTGGGTATTTCTGTATGATGGGCTAGCTCTCCCAGGAGAGGAGTGGGTTTGGGCTGGGTTTCAGGGTCCTGGACCACTGAAACCTGAGCTGAGGTATTTCTGGTGAGGAGGGTAGTAGGAGTAGTCACTGGGGTTGGCGGCTGAGGCTCCTTGATAGTAGCAGGGGTTAGGCTTTCGGTTGGCGAGGTTAGCTCTCCCATAGACTGGGATCGCTGACGAGGGTGGGGTCGAGGAGGTCGTTTGGGTTTGGGCAAAGAGTTGCTTCCGGTTGGCTGGTGGGGCTGGCAGAGTTAACCGGACACGTCCAGCTCCTCCATGCACAGACGAAGTCGGCCCAGAAAGTCCAACAGCAGGCTTTCAAATTCGTCGAATTTTTGGTGGGATTTAGAGAAGTCCTCAGGGGTCCTCTCGACTGCTTTGGGGACCGTTGAGTGCAGTTCCTGCTGGTAGTCTACCGAATTGAGCGACTCTCGGGAATCCTGGAACATGTCGCCCAACTCGTAGCACGGTGCCCACTGTTCGGGGCCAAAGGCGTTAGTGAAAGTAGTAGTAGAAGAGGCGGGGCCTTGACGAGCACGTTTGGAATGTCGGGAGACTAATTTCCGGGAGTAGTCTCCTCTATCCCACACGGTGTGGAATTCTCCAGTGGCATTGCGAGTGGAGGCCGAGGAAGGGGTATCAGTGGTAGGACCAACCTAGTGATGCGAGGTACTGGGGAGGTGTTGCTGACCCTCGCCAGACAGCAACATCTCCCCAGGGCTTTGATTAGACTTAGGGGTGGAATGTGTACGTAGTTTGTTAAATGTACGTACACGATTTGTAACGGTAAAATTTTGGGTGTCGACAGTGGATCAAATAAAGAGGGGATAGTTCCACTTGGATCTTTTTGGAGGCTACGGACTTCCCGTAGCATCCGCGAGCCGTAGCATCATGACGATTGAGCCTTTCGAAACCTCGCAACATCAAGGTTCTCCCTGCTGGCTGAGGGCTGGACTCAGGGTTGGTGGGTAGGCTAGTCTGTGGCCTCCACTGACAAGTTCGTGTACGTTTGGGCTCTAAAAAGGAAAGGCGGCGTCGGACAGGGTAGGGAGGTTCGACCTCGTGGTCAAACAGGCTGGGCAGCTTCGTAAATTTGGGGGAGGGTAAAGATGGGGTATACTCCGTTGAACATGAGGACACTGAGAGCGTCCTGGATTGGTTTGACTCCGGGTGATGGACATTTGGGTGAAAATAGGGAAGGGTTCGGGCTCCTCTGAGCTCCGATTGACCATCCAAAGGTTATCAGTCCCGCCGGACACAAAGGGCCATATTAACTGGGTAGGGGTCAAACCGTTGGCGCACGTCGGGGCTTACTGACGACGCCCCAGGTTGGCGTTTCCCTGGTTCTGGGAAAGGCCATGGGAAGTGGGTTGATGATTAACTTGAGGATTGGGTTGGGGTTGGAGGTCACTCCGGTCACCTCTTTGTTGGCTAGGGGAGGTCTGCGCTTGAGGTTGTGGGCTGGCCGTCACCTTCGGGCTCGCCAACATACGTAGGAATCCGGGGTGGTTGGGCCCCAGGTTGTCGACTGCGCGTATACGGATGGGACTGTATACTACTGTAGTACTGCCACTCGTGCCCCTCTTGGATGCACCAGAAGCATAACCTGGTCCCATTAGTTCTGGAGTTGTGGTTGCTGGGGTGAGAATTGGAATTAAGTCGAATTCCATATGGGTGGGATTTGATCTGAACATGGGGGCCTTGCAATGGTTTCGTTCCTCTGGAGGCCGTAATGGATTTGGCATGGTGTTTCGCGGACAGGCAGGTCTGCACTACCAGGGCTTACCTAGTAGGCAACTGGGGTTTAGAATATTCGGGGGTATGCGGGGAATATTCATAAAAATATTCCAATGGGGTTTGATGGGGAGGAAGAGCCCATCCAGGACACGCCGGGACTTTAGGACAAAAACCCAGAGGGGGTTTTGGTTTGGGCTGGAATTTTCCCGACGGCGGTTCAGGACGGAGAGGGGGTGCACAATTCGCCGAATTTCCCGAAGTGGAGGGGTAGGAATCATTTGAAATTAAGGGAGGGTGTTTCACCATCATAGCTCTGGTGATTCTGCACATCACCCGACTTGTCCCACATCAAGCCGGATGAGGGGGAGGCTATGGCCCAATGTTGGCTGGACCGGCGGTTTGGGCGATTTTGAGCTCCCTCCGGGGTAGCTCGAGGTCGGAGAATAGGGGGCATGAATTTTCCGGACCGTGGCGGGACAGGCCCCGAACCACTCAAGAGGTCCAAAAGATGGTTTTGTGGGGAAACCGGTGCCACACAATTGGGCCAATTGGTCCTGGTACTTCTTCCACTGGGCTCGAGTACGCAAGTTGTCTTCCTCGCTCGGGTCAGACCCGTCCAAATGAACTTTCATCGAATCCTGATGGGAGGGGCTACCCCTACCTCCATCTTGGGGAAATTCTAGAGGGGGGCGTGGGTCACCCTCGGCGTTTAAATCAGAACCGAAGCGAATATGGACGGAAGATCCGGGCTCCCCAGAACTTCCGACAGTGGCCCCGCGGTCGGGGGGAAGGGGGATGGGAGGTCGGGGAACTCAGGCTTTACTGTCAAAAGGATCATCATCAGGGGGGCAGTTATCCATTATAAACACAAAAAACCACACGACTTACCAATAAAGGTATATACGTATATCCGATTTTTGGGCAGGACTTGGGCAGGATGGTAGTTCTCTGGACAGGATATACGTATATAACAGGACTTGGGGTTTTTCTAGGCCAGGGACACGAAACTCTAGGGATACGTACGTATATGGGGACAAAAACCACGATTTAAGTCAGGTCCAAAAACTCGGCTCGGATTCGGCGGGAAATCGGTCCACAAGGGGCAATAATCCACCAGTTGGGTATTGAGACGTCCAACTACACAGAATTTGATTCCGGGACAGGCCCCAGAATCAACAAGAAAATTTTCCAAAAATTGTATTTACCTCCCAAAAAATTTTTTTGTGGGTGGGGGGGTTGCTGGGGGGCGGGGGGCCGGGATTTTGCTGGTTATAGGTGTGGAAGATTTCTTGGAGGGTTAGAAAAAATTTTCAAGACATTATCAAAAAAATAATCAACAAACGTTTGAGCAGATTTGATCCTTTAATTTTTCTGAGGACTCAGGTATACGGTGGGAAAAGTCGAGATTCCTTTCACTGTTAGCCAGATAAATGCCAGATAATGGGATACCTATTTCAAAAATCTAATTTTATTCAAATTCTGTATTTTGGCATTTCAGAAAACCCAGCCCACACAACCCAACATTATTTGCACATTGTTTCAAAAAATGAAAGAATCAAGTGAACACCATTCATTTCAAACTTAAAGCAATTGCTTTCCAAAAGTTTTTAAGCTGCTGGTAATTTAGTAATATTTTAAAATTGTACGTAATTGCAAACTTGCAATTTTATATTGTTAACAGTTTTTATTTCGCCGGAGACGGCATCTTTGTAATGGGTTGTCCCTAAATCTGTACGTAAATTCAGAAAGGAAAATATTTGGGAGCTGTGTTTAACACATAATGTTAGTAGGTGGTTTTTCCCAGCAGGGTGTATACTAGCAAAAATTTGCTTGAAACAACCATTTCAAAAATAAAATAAATCTATTACATAGTCGGTAGCCCTATTAATTGTATGTTATTGGTTTAAATTTAATTTTCAATTTGGTTTTTGAAAGGGGGTCTAAATATTGTTGATTTGCCATCATTTGCGTAGCCGCACCCCTTGGCAGAATTGAAATTCAGTTCGCAAAATGATGAAACTTGAATATGCAAATGAGATTAGCATGTCTTAGGTCAGTTTGCATTGAACGCTGCTTGAGAGCAGCTTTTACAGCTCAAGTTAAATGTCCTGACATCAAAAAATTCGGAAAACTTTACTGCTTACAATTTTTAAAGCAATCTAAACGATTTTTGCTTTAAAAATCTAAAACATATGTTAATACTATTTTAATATTAAATAAGTAATTTTGTTTAAATCTAAACGCTACAAATTAAAACAATGGTCAGTAAATATCTAGTCCAGAAAATGTTGATTTTCCTGACTTGGAAAAGTTCCCAAAAGTTCCGCAAAAGAAGTACAAGTTCAGCCCTGTTGCTCCAAATCTGTGTAAAATTTAACTAGCCAGCTAAATCCGATTCGAGAAATCATTGGAGAAGGTATAGATTATTGCCGTCTGTGCAGGATATAGTGTTTTATTAGGACCGGCTACAACCTGCGTTTCGGACGCCCTGCTGACCTGTCAAACTTCTCAAAGCTCAAGAACCTTCTATGGAAGGCAAATTCTTTTGTGTTGTCGTCCTTAGAACAGGTTGGCCCCAAACGGGGCAGTATTCCTTTGTAGATCTGTTACTTAATCAATTACAAATATTGTCGGAAGCTCGTGTAGAAGCTTCAGGTTTACGTTACAATTTCATTTCACTTCCCTTTATTTTTTGATATCCATTCCCTATTCTTTCTTGCTGATCTCCATAAAGATCAGGAAGAGTAGGCCTATACTTGCCATGCCATAATTGGGCTGAACTTTTGATGTTCAGCGCAAGTTAGTGCCTTATCACTTAGCGCACCATGTGTAACTCCAAATTTACACTGGTGCCCAAAAATCTGCAACCGTTAGATAGCTGACAGTCGAGGACTGCGGGAAGTTTGTCACTTGCGCTGCTTAAATAGGATCTTAGCCTAATTTGCATAATCTGAATGCAAAAAATTACCCAAGCTAGCCCTGTGTTGAAGATAGGATATATGGAGAAATCACTCACCATGCACTAAGCATACCAGTTTCTTTTTTATACATTCCTGCTCCAGCAGGAATAATAAAAATAGTGTTTTATATAATTATACGTTATATTTGAACTTGTGCCAAAACAAAACGTGAATCTTAGTCCTTATGGATTTCATGACCTGAAGTTTGTCTCACTTAATCAATTCTCTTTAGAGCATTAGCACGAATTTGAGTTTTCTCTCTAAAGCAATTCTCAGCAGTGCTATTCTTGCTAAACCAATTCTCGCTAATGAATGTGAACCTTCTCAGCCAGACCCCTACCAACCGGAAGACGAACTTTAAGATAATTGGAAACCAGAAGATTACAATATCTTTCTGTTCTCTCATGCAACAGTTAAAGTTCTCCTTATACAAAAAGACCACTACCTAGACGGAATTATACCCCTTTAAGGGGAAACTTGTTATATTTTTATGTAAAGCCCGGTTCATACTTTTTGTGCTTTTGTGCTTTGTGCTTTTGTCCTTTTCCATGAGTGCTTTGTGCTTTGTCCTTTGTGCTTTGTCCTCTGTGCTTTTGTCCTTTGTCATTTGTGCTTTGTGCTTTGTGCTTTCGAGGACGCGTTCATACTTCTCGTGGGGACATTAAAGCACAAGTCGAGATTTAGTCACCGGACATAAGGAAGCATAAAAACTATATATATTCAACCACAAATTAAATAGAAAATGAAGTTTTAAAAATTTTAAAAACAAAAATATAAGGTTGTTAGTGATCAACTTCTAAATCGATACTTGTCAAAGCAACAGCAGAAAATAATTTAAAAAATGTTTGTTGCGCAATAAAGGCAAAGCAAAAAAATTACCAAAGTTAGGATAACAAATTGAAATCATGCAGCGAATTAGAATTAAATGCCTACAATCTTTGACATATATATACACTGATAATTGCTTTTTAATCGTTTTTATAATTTTTTCTATTTTTCCATCATTTTATTTCAATATGTCTTCCTTGATACCGTAATCAATCTCTTCTGATTCGCCGCTTTCTCTTTTCTATTGGGTAATGCCAAAAATACTTGAATTTGATTGGCTAAGCACAAAAGCACAACTCAAAATGTTGAACTCGGTTCAACATTTGAAAGCACACGCCGAAAGCACAAAAGCACAAATGCACAAAGCACAAAGCACATTTCTGAAGTATGAATTAGAAAAGCACAAAGTACAAAGCACTGTGCTTTCCAAAAAGTATGAACCGGAAAGCACAAAGCACAAAGCACAAAAGCACAAAAGGACAAAGGACAAAGCACACGAAGTATGAACCGGGCTTAAGGATGAGGAAAATTAACTTTGAAACAATTGGTGAAGGTGCATTTACTGTCTGTTTATTATCACTGTATTTTTTCTCCGATTTTCAACTGAACTTTATTTGTTTAGGATTTTCATACTATTGCACAGCCAAACAAAATGTCGTTTACTGAAAAGGCTGGTGCTTTCCTTCTGAGTTTATATTTGTGGTTCCAAAATCTTTGTAGCTGGTTCATATCTCCCTTGAAGTCAGTGGAAGATCAGGTTATTGTTATCACAGGTTGGTTGTTGAAGTTACACAATTGTCACACAAATAACACATTAACACTGTGGCCAAATCATGCGGGGGACTTGCCCTAGAAAATATTGACGGGGCTTGTACATTGAACCCAAATTTTCGAGGGTGCCTGCAGCATAAGCACTAGATTAACGTTAATATGTAGTAAATATTTATTTGCGCTTATTTATAAACTTACAACAAAATCATCAATTTTTAGGATAAATTTCAAAATTGTGATAGGCTTTCTTAACAAATCAAGAAATGTCAGAAATGTCACACGAATCGCATAGCGAAAACGAGCAGATTTCTTTACTTGAGAATTCCTTTATTTGATAAGAATAAATGATGTTTGATTTTTGAATAATTTAAGGCGTATTCTAGGTGCGGCCAGTGGAATTGGAAAGGAGCTAGCAACAAGATTTTCTAGGATGGGTGCAAAACTAGCACTTTTAGACAGAAGCGAGGTAGGCAGTAGATATAAAAGGCCGCTCCGAGCGCAAACCCGGAGCAATTCCTAGTTAAAAATTGCTGTGCTGCGGACATCACTCAGTTCAAAGGTGATGCCACCTTTTTCGCAGCGTCTCACCTGCGAGTCGTCATAACATCAGGTGTTTTTACCGTTTTGACGATTGCCAGAGGGTCTCATCAGACGGCATGCACACTATACAATTAATAGTTGACACTTCTAATAAAATTCATATAATGATACGTAGTACTCCCATCGAAAATAGTTAAAACCTAGTTTTTGAAATGCACCCCTTCTTAACAATTGACTTTTTGATACCTTTCAGTTTCTTTGTTTCATTACCTCCACATGCAAGAGCATATGCCATAGCACGTATATATACCCCAAAAAAGTTCAATGGGAACACGCATAGTTTCATTATTCATTTTATTCAGCACCTTTTTGTTTTTTGTTGAGTATAAAGGATGATCGCCAGGATATTCACTAGTATCATAAGCTCACACTATTTTGTAACATGTAATTGTAGATATTGTCAGTAAAATATGGTAACATAAGCTGTCAGTGCCTGTAAATAGTAACTTTACATTATGTTCATGTTTTGATATAATATAATTATATGAAACTCATACATTAAATTCTTCGATAACGCCAGTACACTAAATCCAACATATATAGGCTTACACAGCTCCACAGTAACACGTTTCATAAGTTTATTATGCTTTTGAGATTCTTAATTTAATATGTTGATAAGCCAGCACATTTTCCAATGTCTTTCCAAACTGCATTATTGAGCAGCTTGTATTGAGCCTTTTCAAATTCACTCTTGGCACGTTTCCGTTTCTCTGTATTGGACATAATTTAGGGTTTCATCCAAGGCTCCTGGGAGAATTCTAGGACTCGTTGTACTCTTGTCAGGTGAAGACCAAGCGTAAGGTACTGCTTCAGACTAAAATAAGAACTACAATGTAGTTGTTCTTGGCCAAGAGATTTGGGACCAATTTTTCTACTTTCCAGTGGATATAGACAAATTCGTCTTCAACTGTGACGCAGATGCAGACAACATATCATCTGTTACTAATAACTAGTTTTTCAGGGGCCAAAGGATAGGAATTGTGAAAATCGTATAAGTGGTAAGCATATATTAACACGGGTCCGATTCTGGGGAGTGTATACCCCGACCTCGGCGAAGGGTCTACCCCTGAGAAATTACAAAATTTTAAGGGGGTCTGCCCCGAAATTAGTAAAAATTGTGAATTTTTAACGTTTTTGACAAAAAATTAGTAAAAAATGACTCTTTTTGCGGTTTTTAAGAACTGCTTTGAAAAAATCGCTAAACTTTGCTAAAAATTACCTATCTTTTGGTAAAAATCGCTGAGGTTTCTTTTTACCCTCTGAGACACAGCAGCGCCCTCAGCCTTCCTTGGCCGCCTTCCTCCAGGAAGTGCCCAACGTGTCCCCTTTCCTCCCGGAAGTACCCTATGTGAGTAACCTACGTGCCATGGATACTAGTTGCTATTTAATTTAATTAAATTTAATTTAATTTATTTAATAAAATTAACTACAGGTATAAAAGGGGCCAGCTCCCGTGGTGTGGCTTGGTAAAGCAAAGCATTCTACAAGGCCCCAGGGCGGTCAAATAAATCAACCTTGGAAGACACTTCAAATTATCAAAGCAGCAAAAGTACTACTCTTCCTCGAACCGACCGATCAACAGCTCCTCAAGTTCGCAACTGCCCTCAAAAGTCTTAAGCTAACTCTGAGCGAAAAAGTCGAGTGTACAAAGTTCAAAAGGAACATTCGCAGAATTGCTCAATTCGTCAAAGGATAGACATCTTAGGGTCTATTTCTTTAAAGATTAAAATGGTCACATTAAACGGATTAAAAATCAGCCGGATTAAAATTTTAACGGCTGTTTCTTTAATGCAGGATTAAACGGATTAAAGTTAATTCGTTTAATCCGACCATTTTCAATCCGTGGATTAAACGAGTTAATTTTAATCCGTTTAATCCGCCATTAAAGAAACACAGATTAGAAATTTTAATCCGCCAACTTTTAATCCGTTTAATCCGCGTTGCTGCACGAGTATTACAAACTAGTTGTAAATGCAGGAGACAGATTAAACGGATTAAAATTAAGCCTTAAAGGAATAGCGATTAAGCAGGTCGGATGAAAATTAACTCTTCCATTTTTTAATCCGAAGTGTGAATAAAGAAACAGGATCCGATCTAAATTTTAATCCTAGATGCATTAAAGAAACAGGATTAAATTTAATCCATTTAACTCGTTTAACTCGCTGGGTTAAATTTTAATTAGTTTAATCCGAGGTGCTCTTTCTTTAATGCGGATTAATTTTAATCTAATCCTTTTAATCTTTAAAGAAATAGGGCCTTAGTATTCCAGAGAACTGAACTGAATAATTTGAGCAAGCAACACAACTTGCTGTCAATGAGTTGCTAGCTCACTAGCTAACTCAATCAGTATCATTCCTTGAATTGAAAGCTAGAGAAATGCATTCAGCGAAACATTTCAGACTAAACATCACTCAAAACTATGAAACATCGGAACTACAACCAATAAAAACCTTAGGCTTCACACCTACGTGCCCCCCTTCCTCCAGGAAGTGCCCAGAGTGTCCCCCTGTCTCCCGAGCCTTTCGCCTACCCTCCCATTCGAATAAGGAGTCCAATAGCCCCACAGGAACGTTTGCAGCGAGTAATAGCCAGGAGCCGCCTGACGAAGGGACCACACCGGTCTCGAATCCGGTCGCGCGAATAAGGTTGGTTAGATTTCTGGGTGTCCACATTTTAATATTTTCCTATTCTCAAAGTTTTCAAAAATGTCAGCCAATATAACGATACATCCATCAGCAGATATAATTCGTGATATTGTCGATATGATTTAATATTAAAATGACTTCAAATGTTCAATGCATGTTCATAGTCGTGCTGGCTAATAGCACTATCATTCAGCTCATTATAGAAATAATCTTAAGAAGCAGTGTAGTTTCATCGAATTTATTCCAACCGTCTATTTAGTCATAGGGATATACTCTTTTCCGTAAAAGAATATCCTAATTAGCTTCAATGAAGGATTAGACATGCGCGAAAATTTATCCTTTCCGTCCTTAACCAAATTAGCAGTGAGAGATTCTGATGAACTAGTCATGAGTTGGCAAGTGTCAATAAATTTAATTCTCCAGCCATGCTGTTTTTTATTCTTCTTCCGAATTATAGTACGACCAAAAATGTGTGTATAAGCTTTGGCCGTTTATAGCAGATTAACCTTTGGAGTAAACCTCAACAATGTATATATTTTTAGACTCCTCAGGAACCAGAGATTTCGAAAACCCGCAAGAATCCTTAATTCCGGGTTTCACTCGCAGAAAATCTAATCGAGCTGAACAACTTTTGTAATAGAATGAACTCTTGAAAATGCACTCAATTCCCGGAAATCGCGAAAACCGGATTTCCCGGATTTAAAAAATTTTTGCAATACCCGCAATATTGGTATCGTTCGAAAGCTCGTGATGAGCTCAACAATTCTTGTAATAGAACCAATGTCCAAAAATGCACCAAATTCCCGGAATTCATGAATTCCTGGTTTAACTCTAGCTTGGAAGTGTTTCGTGAATTCCAAGAAGAGGGCTCATTTCTGCGAGTTGGCTCTATTAGAAAACTTACTTAGCTCATCAAGAGCTTTCGAATGATACCCATATTGAGGCGTATTGGGGAAAATTTTTAAAATCCGGAAAATACGGTTTCGCGAATTCTGGGAGTTGAGTTGAGTATATTTTCAAGAGTTCGTACTATTGCAAAAGTTGTTCAGCTCGATAAGGAATTTCAAATGGTACCCTTCTTGTGGGAATTGGAGAAAATTTTTAAAATTCGGAAATTTTTAATACCCGGAATTCCGGAAATTGGGTATATTTTCATGAAAAGTTTCTAAGAGCAAAAATGTGTAGCGGGACCAGCTCTATTTGATTGTGAAAATAAAATTTTGATTGCAATAAAAATTGGGCGAAAGACTAAAAATTTTAGATTTTCCGTGAACGAAGCTTGGAATTACGGATTTTTCTGGATTTTCGAAATTTCGGGTTTCTGAGGATTCTAAAAATATATACAATGTTGGGGGTTTACTCCAAAGGTTAATCTGCTATAAACGGTCAAAATTTGTACACATATTTTTTGGTCGTACTGTAGTATAAGCACAAATAATCCTAATGTATACCCAATGGCAGAACCTTACGCTTGGTCTTTACGTGACAAGATTACATCGAGTCCTAAAATTCTCTCAGGAGCCTTGGATTAAACCCTAAATTATGTTCAATACAGAGAAACGGAAACATGCTAAGAGTGAATTTGAAAAGGATCGACACAGGCTGCTCAATTCTACAGTATTTGGAAAGACAATGGAAAATGTGCTGGCTTGTCAACATATTAATATAGTGGCTGACTTTAAAAAGCATGATAAACTTTTATAATCCTAGATATAATCGTTCTACTATATTATCTGATGACTTTAGCTGCAATGTCTATGAAACGTGTTACTGTGGAGTTGCAATTTCTATGAAACGTGTTACTCTGGAGCTTTGTAAGCCTATATATGCTGTATTTAGTGTACTGGCGTTATCGAAAAATTTAATGTATGGGTTTCATTATAATTATATTTTACCAAAATATGAACATAATGTAAAGTTACTATTTTAACAGGCACTGACAGCTTATGTTATCATATTTTTACTGACAATATATACAATGACGGGTTACGAAATAGTGTGCTATTTGATAAGTGAATACCCTGAGGATCTACCTTTTATACTCAACAAAAATAAAAAAAGTGCTGGATAAAATGAAGGATGAAACGATGGGTGTTCCTATTGAAAGTGTGTACGTGCTTGCTATGGCATATGCTCTTGCAAATGGAGGTAATGAAACAGAGAAACTGAAAGGTAACAAAAAGTCAACTGTTAAGAAGGGGTGCATTTCAAAAACTACGTTTCAACTATTTTCTATGGGAGTACTACGTATCATTACATGAAATTTGTTAGAAGTGACAAATATAAATTGTATAGTGTACATGTAACTAAGAAGGGGTATCTCGATTCGATGATCAAAGGTATTTGTTGGATGATGGCACCCGTATTTATGCATATGGACATTATGAAATATAAAAATAACTGTAATCGTACTGCATGTAATTGTGTTTGTGTACCTACTCAATAAGACAATAAAACACCGTGACGGTACCCTTGAGCTGGCTGATGAGATCGGCTGGCAGTCGTCGAATCTCAGAAACACCTGATGTTTCATACGCTCGCAGCTGAGACGCTGCGAAAAATCTGGCGCCTCTTTTGAACTGGGTGAGGTCCGCAGCACTGCAATTGTGTTTTTGTCTTGTCGTGATTTCTCATAATTTACATTGGCCGTGAATAGTTACGTAGCTATCTTATTCCAGGCGTCATGAGTTCGAGCACATACGGCAATGACTAAGTTTCAATACATATAATTCGGGGGTCGCCCCCAGAATTTGAATCATTTTTTTGTTTTTTCAATATATAAATCGTTCCTCAGATCTTAATTCTTTTCATTTTGAAGAGCCACGAACTTTTGGAAATTTACTCATTTTAGGAGAAATGTGCAGAGTGCAAAAACCAGATTTTAAGCCAGTTTAGCAATACATCTGAATTTATGAAAAGGATTGAAAATACGCACGAAATTTTTTGGTTTTTGCCCCTTTTCCTTTTCTTCACGGTGATTTTTCCTACTTTCGAATCGCGCGCCCCCAGATCCTCCCCTGTAGTTAAACAATAAAAATTGCTTTAGCATACAGTACAGCTCGAAATCACATACTACAGATCCGAGCATCAGGATCAGTGATTGAAGTAAAGACTCAGCGACTGCAGTCAAGCCGTTGACGTCAAGCGGAGAGTCTTACTCTTCCTTCCTATTATACACTCTTGGTACAAATCGCATAGTCAATGGAGCGGGCCTTTATGGATGGAGCGTCAATGGAGCGGAGCTTTAGTGGGCGGCAGCCTCCAAAACCTGAGAAATTTTTGAAAACTCTCCTATGAAACATAGAAACTTTGCATTCTTGATAAATTTGAGTGCTATATACTTCTATATATTCGTATGCTATATACTATAGGCTTCGTCATTCTTTCGTCATTTTTATTTTGCCGTCAAAACTAGTGTTCATATCTGCAAACGACGTTATTCTTGACCCCAAAAACTTATCCTGTAGGCAGTGCCACGTCTTTTTTGTGCTTTTAAGCTTGAAAAAGGGAAATGTACAGAAATGTTGCTAACATTAGGGTTGTAAGACAAAATGTAGCTAAGAAGCAAAAGAAACTCTTGGATCAAGAAATTTATTCCACTAATTTATCGTTAGGTAGATTATGCAATAACTGTATACTCTTGCTATAGAGACCTCAATGCTACCGCCACTGATACTTAGCAAGAGCTTGGTTGTTTTAAAATTTTGGGCGCCATCAGTTTCTCCGCTGAATCTTATTTTTATGTTGCAGGCAGCGTAAAGGAATATGCTAAGAAGCAGATATAACCTTTTCTTAACAATATCGCTTATCCAGTCTGAAAGAACATTTGAAAATAACAATTGTAAAGTAACACAAACGTTAGCTAGTTTATATGGATAGAAACAATTTACCTAAAAAATATACAGTTGCGACATACGTAAGTAATCCACAACTATAAAATCGTTGTACATGGTGATCGATCACGTTGTACATTGTGATCGGATTGTTTGCCCGACTGACCTGATTGCGAGCCTCATCAGGGGGCTTACAATCCGGTCAGTCTCTAATGATAGTGACCAATTATTAAATTGTTTTAATACTTCAAAAAATTAAACTAAGCTACATACACGGTTAGCCATCTGTGAATATATTCATTTCAGTCGGAGTGCAAAAGGCTGTGTGACGAGTTGTCTGCTTCTGGTAACGTTGCCATTGCTTTCCACTGCGATGTCACTGATGCTGGCGAAATGAACAGGATCGGCGATAAAATTACGAGCCACCCTAAATTAGGTATGGTAAATGAAGGAAGCTAGAATAAAATTAGGTTTATCTAGGCATGTATTAAAGAATTGGATAGTATACATTTTTATTGTCTGGTTTAGAACTATAAAAACATGTTAAATTCATTCTCAGACGTTGAGTAAAAAAATCATAATTTATTTGTCACCGAACCACCGGAATTAACGGATGCACATAATGTATATGATATGCCGAATATTCATAGTTGCCTATTATATATAATAGGCAACAAAAATTGCCGATTATATATAATAGGCAAGGCGTTTTGCCGATTATTCATAATAGGCAATCTTATTTGCCTATTATATATAATAGGCAGAAATTTTGGCGATTTTATATAATAGGCAACGACATCTTTTCGAATATTCAAATGAAATTTACATCAAATTTCCCAGTGCAGGTTTTAATTTGATACACAAACTGTGCAATTATCCGTAAATAAGAGCAACTGTCAACACGTTTTTAAGAGTGCTGACAAAAGAACGGAATATAAAATCAAATTATACTACAGTATGTATTAATAAACGCTTTGAAGATGAAATATATAACTAAATTTAAACGTAAACTTTTAAACAATTGTTTTAAGAATTTAACGAATTATATTTAAAATAACTCTTTACGATCGAGATCATCTATAACGCTATGCTTTCTCGATGAGATATTTTTGAATGTCATTGAAAATGAAAATGGAAACATTGAACATTGAACATTAAATTGTTCTCATAGTGGAAACCTTTTGATTTTTGACATATATAAATAAAAACACGCCAATTTTTAACACTTTGAGAATCTAACATTCTAACTTTTCATTCCGTTCTTTTGTCAGCACTCTTAAAAACGTGTTAGCAGCAATTGCTCATATTTACGTCCACAGATTGTGTATCAAACTAAACCCTGCCCTGGGAAATTTAATGTATTTAAATTTCATTTTGAACGGCAAGACGTCGTTGCCTATTATATAAAACCGGCAAAATTTCTGCCTATTATATATAATAGACAAGTAAGGTTGCCTATTATGAATAATCGGCAAAACGCCTTGCCTATTATATATAATAGGCAATTATGAATATTCGGCATAACATATGTAACAATAAATTGAGAAATCATTAAACTTGTAGTTAATATATTAGTGCTAATAATTGCCGCAGCAAAGTTAGATTTCAGTCTTAAGTGAGATGCATTTGGTTTTTGATTTTAGGATTTCCTGATATTGTTGTGGCAAATGCGGGGATTATGCAATTAGTTTCCGTAATTGAAACTTCACCGGATCATTTTCGACAGCATATGGATTGTAACTTTTATGGAGTTATCAATGTACAATTATCTACATATTTGTATAATTAATGCTTTAATTAATCCATTGTGTTATAGTTGTGCAAAAGCTTTTATCGCTTTACATTTTGGTCAATTATCTTTGTGTTAATCAAAGCAAAAAAGGAATAAAATAAAAAGAAGTAGCATTGTTTACTTTACCTTTCATAGGTCCAGAATTTTAGTTTTCATTTTAATTAATTTCTAATTTTTAGACCTTCTCTCCGTTTCTGGAGGAAATGATTAATCGAAGAAGAGGTCATTTGGTTGCCACTATATCGGCTGCCGCCCATGTTTCGCTACCTTTCTTCAGCACTTACGCGTACGTCCTTAGGCACCATGCTAAATTAACTTGAACTACTCAAGTTTATCTAACGAACCTAAGTTTCCCGTTTACCTATGGTCAGTTCTACAGTACTTAAAGGGCAAAACCTGCTGTCAATAAATCTATGCTTGATTGCTATCGATTTGTCAATTGCTATCGATATTTTTAAGCACTACTTTCGTGATTATAATATATTGCTAATTTTTAGAGCCAGCAAAGCTGCTATCGATGCCTATCTGGAGAGTCTTTCAATGGAGACTGAAGCTCGCAGCAACGGAACCGTTAAATTCACTCGGGTCTATCCGGCTTCCGTTGCAACCCGCTTAATGGATCCCTATCCCTTCATTAGAAAGTACGTCCTATGGGCGCGATGTATATATTTGTGAAAATGTGACATTCTTATTTTTTTCAAGGTTCTTCGGGATTTCTGTGAAGGAATGGCATCGAAAGTCCTGTTCTGCTAGGAGCCATCACACTAAATTAGGCTCCTCGATCCTGTAGTAGCAGCAGTGGTGATGTGTAGCTAACTTGACGGCTACTTGGAGATTGAGCACTTATGCACACTGTACTATATTTTGTAAAATAATAAAATAGCAAAAAGTAAGAATATTAAAATGTTAAATTGTCTTTCTGCAGTTTTATAAAAAAACTTGTGTTTTGTGTCGTTTTATCTGCCAAATAGACACTTGATTAAATGACTACATATATACTTGCCTACGTGCCTAGGTCGATAGTCAAATTGGACATGTTTCGTCATAATTTGACTGTCTGGCTTGACACTTAGATAGGCATGTAAAATTCGTAGGGACTTAGAGGACTAATTTCTCCATCTCCCTACGACTACGACATATACATAATAACTAAGATTTTGACAGTTGCTCGTATTCGGTGAACCGACGTGGTGACATACCTCGTAGAGATGAGCACGGGCCGGATTTTTCGGTCCGGCCAACTAATGCATGCCGGTCCGGCCTGACTTCGAAATCCTCATCTCTAATATTTTGATAGTATGACGTATCCATCTCGACTTATGGATGAGGACAAACAAACTAGTGACATGATATTGTCTACAGTGCGTCTACTCTAACTCCAAAAAATTGACATAATGAAAGAATGAAACTATGTAAGATATGTCACTACAGCACCCCCTGTAATTTTGCCATGACACTATATGTAGCATTGTCAGTTACATTTTATAACGGCCTGCTTTCTGAGAGACCAATAAATTAACCCAGGATTTTCGGCCGACTGAGCAAACCGTTGTGCGTCCACCCACACGCTGCCCCACAATTTCAATTGCAATGGACGTGATGTTAGAAAATCAAAACATATTAAAGTGTAAAGAACAATGTGATGTGGTGATTATTATGGTAGAAAGTTGTTTTCCTTACAGTTTCCTGCCCGTACTGTCCGTGGACCAGGTTGCCAGTGGAATGGTTAAGGCAATCTTACAAGAGAAGTATCTGTGTTTCATTCCTTGGTATCAAGCCATCTTTGTTGCACTCAAATTGTAAGCCGCTAGGATTATGTTGACGTCTTGTATTATGCAATATTTCGGTAGGCATTTAGTGGGTCACACAAGTGTAAACTTTAGCTCTTGTATATGTCACACATTCTCCCCATTTTAAATTAGTGTGTGTCTTTTCCTTCGTTTTTCTGTCTTCTTAAGTTCATGTGTCACTCGCTTTATTGAGTTGATGTGTCTCCCAATTATTGATTTTTGAGTTGATGCGTCGCGCGCATGTTTCTGGAGTTGATGTGTCTCGCGCCTTTTGGGGGGGGGGCTGTAGGTGTCTGTAAGCAAAACTCTTTGGCGCCGGTGGGAATCGAACCCACATCCTTTCGACTTGCAGTCGACAGCTCTAACCACCCGGCCATCGGCCCACAAATGAAAGAGATCTAAAATTATTTTTTAAAGAAAAGAAGAAAGTGTAACTAACAAAATGCTTAGTTTCAGTCAGTGAATCGTTCTTCACATTTTGCCGTTGCTTTGTCTGTATTTGTTGTGTTTTCTTTTTTTGCGAAAGATTACTGTGATCAAGAACGCTGAATATCATTGATCTGGCTTTGTCAAATTTTGTCTCTCAGGAAATCTATAGGTGTTTGTGTTTATTCTAACGTGACTAAGTTATTATCATTTACGGCAGCATTTTTCGTATGGCAAGTTTCGATATTTGATTTATGGTTTTCATGTGGACGGAGATTAAAATATCGATAATAGACATAAATAGATAATTAAACTCAATTTGATTGCGACCGACTGGCCGAGTGGAGAAAGCACCCGTTTGTTAAACCTGAGTAGTGCAGGTTAAATTCTCCGATAGTTTTTTTAAAGCTATAAATCTTAAGTCTTTAGTACGCAATGAGTATCTACTCCGCCCCATAACCTTTATGTGCAAGATTTGAGAAGTCTACCTTGAAAAATAAACGAAAAAACTAAGTTCAAAGTCGGACACAGCATTCGCCGGTCCGTCCCTTACCAGTGAATTTTATCTGCTAGATTTGGTTGTGAAGTTTCTAGGAGACAGAAAAGACAAGGGCAAGAGGCAATTGGAAAGGGCGTTTTTAAAAAGGAACAATCGGAGAAGAACCAGCACTACTCAGGTTTAACAAACGGGTGCTTTCTCCACTCGGCCAGTCGGTCGCAATCAAATTTAGTTTAATTATCTATTTGTGTCTCTTACCGATATTTTAATCTCCGTTCATATGAAAACCATAAATCAAATATCGAAACTTGCCATACGAATAATGCTGCGGTATAATGATGATAACTTAGTCACGTTAGAATAAACACAAACACCTTTAGATTTCCTGATAGACAAAATTTGACAAAGCCAGATCAATGATATTCAGCATTCTTGATAACAGTAATCTTTTGCAAGAAAGGAAACCTGCAATAGTTTCGCTTGCAGACACCTCTTAAAGACATTAAAAATTGAATGTTTCGATTGAAGCTATCTTATATACAGTCTAAGCAGTGTCCATTCCTTAACGACAGATAAAATTTCACTTACTATTGTGGAAGCAAACGTGGTTGGTTACCTCTTGTTGAAGCGATTTTAACAAACTTTTATAAGGCTCTGGTTCGGGTTTGTTTATTTTTGGCATTTGGAAAAATCTTGGAGCCTTTTTGGCAATTTTGGAGAAATATGTGCCTAAGCTTAAAAATTCTGACAAAAATCAAACCTAATTTGTAACTACCTAAAAATGTCGAATTTACTAGCATTTTTTAAATTCATGTTTTTCGTAACAAATTATATATTCATGATTAGGCAAAAACCGATTGCTTATAAGTGAAAGTATTTACAGCAAACGCTGGCGGAATTTCATCAAATCAGTTCGACAAAGTTAAACGATTGACTAATTTACACCGCAACGACCGGCAATCAACAACTCATTGCTTGAGAGAAACCACTAGGGAAATTTTCCCCTCAGGGGAAATCTCCAGTGGCCATTTAAATTTTTCAGGAGCTCTACAGAATACTTTGGGGGCACCTACCGAGCTGAATCGATCAAATTTTCTGTCCTCTGTACGACCAGGGGTAGTGGTTTTCGCGAAATTCGTGTCAGAATTATACACAGAGTCAGAGGGAGACAGGGGTAAAAACGCTTGGGGGGGTCAGGTTCGGGACCCTCCCAAATTGCTTCCCAACTTGCAGAAAAGCCTCACACCCCCGAACATTCAGAAAATTCAAATTTTCGGCGCAGTTTTGATAATTTTATTTCGCCTCGTTTCGACGCTATTCAGGCAGCCCAAAAAGTCGTTTGTTGCTATGTTGCGTTCGAGGGAAGCCCCCCTAAGCCATCTGTTCCGCAGTGCACACCGCCTGCGGATACGTATTCTCGGCCCAAAACATATCAATGCCACGCGGATAGCCAAAATGTTGTGGGTTTTTCTACAGGCCAACCCGGTGGGGGGCGCCCCCCCTAAATCATGGGGGTTTTCAGTCTGCTCAAATCCCTCCTACGGGTGGTCAACATACGTGTGCTTGGGGGGGGGTTTGTGGGGGGGTGTATTACCCCCCCCCCCCCCCAGACCTGAGCTCACCCCCCCAGAGGGGTCCCTCACCCCCCCCCAGAATCCGGATTTCTCCGGTAAAAAACCGGAAAAATCCGGTTTTTCGGCTGCCTTCGGCCGCCCTTCACCCCCCCCCCCCAGAACTTCCCCTCCTGCACATGTCTGGTGGTCAACCCCCCGTTTTTGTCGACACGATCCAAATCTCCAGATTTTTATGTTTTTAATTCCGCGTATCTATATAGATGTCCCTTCTTGGGTCTCTAATTCGCTACGGTTTACAACCACTTTTGTTCAATGCTCCGTTTTCAGTTTTTTCTTTTGCAAACCTAGAAACAGTTCGAACGTTGGCCTCAACTCTGGGTATTGATGCTCGAAATTCTATCGTCGATATAAATTATCTTACTCATTACGTGATCTCCCAATCTTCTCCTCTTGATGTTCAGGAGCGCAGGGCCTCTCATAAGAAAGGCAAACATTTCTTGGAAACTCCTGCTGTCAGGGGTGCGCAATCCCAACCCACGGGTCCACCGGACCTGAAAGGCCGGTACGACCGTCCCCAAAAATGGTTTCAGGAAAATCTTCTCAAATATCCCCCCTCTGAAACTAAACGCTCTCATCTGACTGAAAATTCCCTTACTCCTCTACAGGATACCAATGTTTTGGAACACGCTCTAGTCCTAATTGTGATACCTACATGAGCGTACATGTTTTGTCTTTGCATCACAAACTTTTGGAGCAAGATGTTTTGGTCCTTCGCAAGACGCAGGCCTACGCTCAAAAGGGCTTGAAGAAGCCATTTCTGATATTTCGAACATTCCACTAGCTCAGACGCCAATTTTCTCAGATCCTGCCTTTAATTCTACTCGCGACTTTTTCTCAAAAACGAGGCTCGCACTGGAAAAAGTAGGACCAAACAAGTCATTGCGGCAGTCAAACCTGATTTGACCAAGCCTAACGAACTGAATCCTCGCATCCCGGACGTGGCCACAAGAGCCAAAGAACTTTTTACTAGTGTGGCTGGCCGACTTAACCCTCCGGTACAGTTTTCCAAACCTGAGAAGGTTCCGGGGGCAGCAAAACGTGCTGCTGCGGCTCTCCAAGCACAACAGGACGAGCTGGCAGTCGAAACTCAACGAGACCCGGAGCATTTACCAGTCGACTACGACGAATCTAATTTGGTTGGCGATGCGTCATCTGATGAAGAGTTCAGTTCGCGGTCTCCCATTCGATCCGTGTCGTCAACCCCTCGACGTTTAGTTATTGATGAGCAACAGGCTGGCCAGGCAGTGTCTCCTCTGTTGTCGGGTCCTGGGCCTTTGGACTCGGGGCGACCCTCGCCTTCGAGGACTCGCTCTGGTCCGCCGCGCCCTGGCGTCGTGATCCAGATGGACGACCTGCCAGGCGCTATTGTACACGGCTCGGAGCCGTCTCCGGAGCGCATTCGTATGCCTTCTCTGTTTCAATTTTCCCACCAACTGCTACCTCGCCAGACTCGTTCTGCTAGCGCAGCTTCGGCTCCGGCCCAGGCTTCTGAGAGCTCGTCCGTGCCCTCTTGGGTGCGCTCGGAATCTCCTCCCAGGCAGCAGAAAACTACTAAGTTGCGAAAAACTGTGGTATTCACGTCTTCTGGCGAATCTCTGTGCCTCAGCCCGTATATTCTGCTTCGGCACCCAGCAGGGCGGTTAGTCAGGAGTCTCTCTTCCACCGACCACAAAAATCTACTCCATTTATTGATTTTTCCGGCCTTCCAGGGGGTGGTTACTTCCTTGATCGGGGACCTACGGTTCCTGCAGAGATCACTACACATCTGCCAACTTCGCGCATCTCCTCTTTACCTTCTATACGAGCGAAATTTCCCACACCTACCCCTCAGACGCCACCCCCTTTAGTTCAGTATTTAGCTTCTTTGGCAACGCCCCCACCGCCCCGACCTCCACTCCTTCCCCCTCCAGTGTTGCAGGCTCCGACTACGTCCTCTCGATTGGAAGGGGTACCTCCTCTTCCAGGGGTTCTACCCAGTCTGGTGGTCCCATGGGTGCTGCACCCGCTTTCGACTTTTCTAGGCAAACGTTTGGGGTTCAGGAAACACTTCGTCATTTAGTTCAAGATTCCTTTTTCAACCTGATATTGCTTCGCCGGCCCAACTGGCTGCTCTTTACAATGTAGAGATTAAGTCGAATAAATCTCTGGACAAACAATTTTGATCGCAGAAATAAACCTGTAGAAAGTACGCTCTGAGAGCGTGACTCCCGACAAGCGAATCTCTGGAGTTTTCAAAGATTGCAAGAGTTCGACAGAGTGTGTGCAAGTCAGATTCCCACGTCAAATTACCCTAGGCTACGGTAAGAAATAAACAACCTATCCAAAATGGTACTTTTACTTAACGAAACTGCAAGTTTACTATCCGATTTCGCAAAAATAACCAAAATAATAAATTGGCGAAATACTGTTCTACAAAGAAAACCAAGGCAGACACCAGAACATAATTTATAACAGAAAAGCAAAAAAAAACAAACCGTAGACAAAATCCAAAATAGTGACAGATGGCGCCCACTTAACAAAATCAATGGAGCGTGAAGATTATCAAAGGGGCCCGACTAACCTCAGCGAGAGTTCAAACTAGACTGACTTTGCGCGCTCAATTTTGAATTAAAGTGACTATTAGCTAGTCCAGCCTTGGACCGTACACAACAGTGTAATTTTACATTGAGCAATCATAAATTTAGCATTACGTTTTCATAATTTTAAGTTAGAAACCTTGAAAAATGATCGAAATAATCCACAACAACCTAGACAACATCTTCCATCACTTCGCCTTCCAATTCAGGTTACTCCCTTTTCTCTGAAAAATTCGCCACCTCCACCGCAAGATAGACACATTGTCTGGCCAAAATCGCATTTCCTCCATTCTGATAAATTGGTCCTTAACACGACTGGCCACCGGGTGCTCTACAAACGGACTCTACGCCTACTGTTGTGGTAGACTATTTGCCTGAGTACATCGCTGAACCACCGGCGGGACCTTTCAAGGCGACTCAATTTAATCGGCCTCGGGGCTACACTCAGATTCCTGCGGAATTGCATCAAATGAAAAAATGCCCTCCAGAATACACGAGCGCTAACGAATACATGCAAATTTACAGGTCCTCAGGAGGTTGACCCTCCTTTTTGGCCCGCGGTCCACTATTTGATAAATCATTATAATCACGTCGTCCCTTTTCGAAATTATGCTGAACCGTATTGCCAGGTTGCCTATCTTCCAGATCTTCGCTCAAAAATTAACGGTTCAACCTTAAATCCCTATTTTATCACTATTCACAATTTTTGGTATCGAGCTTTTCTTCGTCCAAATTTTCCTTTTGCGGTTTCTCGTGCCGTTTTTGACGGTTTCAAAAAGCAGCTCAACGACGTTTTTCCTGAAATTAACGTTATAATTGTCTCGGACGAACGCCAGTATACTTCAGCAGACGGCGCTCCCTATTTTTCTTTTGATTTGCACTTGTGCTCTGCAACTATTGATTTTTCACCCATTTTTCGGGACGGCGTCCTTGAGTTCGACTCATTTCGGCTAGTGGGCCGCGGACCAAATCTGTGGGCGGTTACGGCAGCAGCTTCGGCACATATTTTCCTTTTCTCTACATCTACCCGGCTTGCCTCATGGCCAAAAGTCCACCCAGTCGATTTATTGATCATATCGATCGTTTGTCTGAAAATTTGGAAAATTTTGTTCAACATTTGGTGGATTCAGTATGGGCTCACCCCATGAACGATATTGAGAATGCTCCTTTTGTTGAGCAAGTTTTTTATTTCAAAGGGCCAGGTTGCATTGCTTCTGACATGTGGCCGGTTCGACCCGATCCGGAGTCAAAATCTTCGGCCCTACCTTACATCAAATGGGGCCCCCATGAATTTGCTACGTCTGAACAGCTCTATAATTTTCGTAAATTTGACGACTGGTTCGGGCTGCCTGAAGCGGCTCGATTCGCCTGTAGCTTAGACTGTCCTTTCCAAGCCAAATATACGGCTGAAGAGTTCGTACGCGAATGGGTCCCTGCGGACTCGCCGCTACGAACTATGTGGCATGCGGACTCAGGCTAAGGCCATATAATCCGCGTCCTAGTCATGCTAGACGTGATTCGCGCAAAAGCCGCGTCAGTCCCTGAGTTCCGCCGCTGGCTTTGTGACACCGGTGTTGCCTATTTGGCTGAGGCTGTCTCTACAGACACCTTTTGGGGTGGCGGCATTGACGCTGCAGTCCTTCGGAACATGTCTCCGATGGAACGAAGCCAGCGACTTCGCAAGCCACCAGGCAAAAACTGGATGGGAAAAATCTGTATGATCGTTCGTCGTGAGCTTTTCCCTTCCCTTCCCCAAGAACTAAATGTTCGGGAGTGTGATCGTCGCCTGCGGGAGGCAAATGTCCTTTTTGCTCGTCAGTAACTCTATGTGGCGGGGTGGGTATGTTTATGTCTGTGTTGGTCCGTATTGTAAAAGGCTGGTGGTTTTGTAATTTTTAAATTGGTTCTCACTTGCATGCTTAAATTTCTCACTTAATCTTCTTCGTAGCACCGCTTATAGTTTTCTTAGTTAGTTTTCTTAGTTTTCTTAGTTAGTTCTTTTTTCTTCTTTCTTGCTTAAACAATTTCTTTTATTTGTTTTTATGATAAATTCGTATTCTTTCCTTATTCTCCATGATAAATTTTGCTTTATTTTTCACATTAAATTGATTCAATTTGATTATTTTCTACATCTGCGTTTATTCTCTAAATTTTGAGCTCTTGGCTTTTCCGATACTTTTATACGGGTGGGTATTTTTATGTCTTATATTTTATCATATATTTCTTTCATCCTTATAGGCAATAGTACTGGGGTATCTCTAACACCGTGCCGCACCTCGGCGGGTCCGTGGTTGCTCGCCGCCTGTGCTTCCCCAAAGGGGAGGCAGGGGTGGGCGGTCAACCCCGGACCGTCATTTTTTTGACTCCTTAGTTTCTTTCCGTCTTCTCTGATTTGGCGTTTCCTGCGGACACCGGTTGTTTCCCCAAAGGGGAGACAGCGGTTTCCGTCGGTTTCTGCCTCCACTCTCTAAATTAATCGGGCCTTCTGTCTTGTGTTGTGGGCTATTGCCCTTCTATTTTTGTTGTTTTTGTTGTCTTTGTTAGGCTTATTTGCCTATATGCTTACTCTATATCTATGCCGTATATTATTTTTTCGTAATTAGTATCTTTATATTTTGTTCGTTTTTGTATTTTACTTATTGTCCCCTTCCCTCCCCCCTCCCTGTCCCTTTTGACGGCGAGTGTTCCCCGGCTTTGTTGTCTTGTATGTTGGTTCTGTATTCCCCTATTTGTGATATGGGTTGGCCCCTATGGTCTCTATCTGGCGTTAGGACGGGCCTGGTGAGGTGTCTCAAAGGCTGGCGGCGTCGGTCCTTGGTTGGGTGGCCGATTGATGCAGAAGGGCATCCGCCCAGGGTCCGAAGGTGACGGTCCGGTGAAGTGTCTGAGATTTCTCCCATGGTGATTTGGGTTCTCGAAATCTTTTCCGCAGCCTGAAGCCATAAGAACTATTTTGTGAACTTTGTCAGTTTTGTGATTTTGTTGTGAAAACCCGGTTGTGCATCCCCTTACCTCGCCTGTCTCCCCTCCCCCTTTTCCTTTTTCTAACTATTGTTCTGTTGGTTATCTTTTATATGTCTTCTACAGATTCAGTGTTAACCTTGGTTGGGTGAGGTCTATATGGTCATTGTTTGGGGCTTTCTCTCCGGGGTTAAATTTTCTTTAAAATCTTTATAAATTTTAATTTCCTGTTTCTACTTTTCCGAGATTCTGCTTTCGGGTGGGGTGGCACCCTCTATCTCAGCTTGGCTGTTCTATATTTGTCGTATGTTATTCTTTTCTTTAATCGTTTCGGGTCCCTTTTTGTTTCTAACATGGTGGATTTTTCTCTTTTCTTTCCTAATTTGTCGCGGGTTTAATTTTATCTTCAAAATTTTCCATTTTTGTACTGCCATATTGGTTGCCTTAATTTGCCATGTCCACTTTTGTGCAGCTATATTCCACCGTGCTTTATTTTTGTGCTTTACAATTTTGTGGCATTTATATTAAAGATTCTACAATAATTCTATTCTTCTGGCAGGTAGTCAGAGAGAGACCTCTTTTGAGTTCGAAATACTCTTCGTTTGCTTTATCTCGGTCCTTGGGAGCATTTAAAATTTGGTCTCTCCCAGAGCCCCTCTGCCTTCCCCCTTACTAGTAGTCATTCCCTCATATTTCGAATCTTGCCCGAAGTTATATTAAATATATATTTTCTCTCCTTTTATCGAAAATTTTATTTCATATCTCCGAGCCCTTTAGTTGCACTCACTTTTGATGATTATACTATTCCTATATTTCACATTATTGTAGTTGTATATCTTCGGATTATCCGCTGTTTTGTGATGTGCGCTTTTGTCGCGGCTGAAGTGTCTCCCACTTATTTTTGTCTATATGTAACGTCAAAGTCCGTATATTTGTGTGTTGAATGTACCCCCGGTATGTTCCGGCGTAGTTTTTTCCGTGTCTCGAAAACCCTAAAAATGTATGAAACATTGGGTCGAGTAATTCCCGGTGTCCAAAGGAACCGAGGAAACATTTTATGTTTTCCCATTGTCCTAAAACGCATTTTATCTGTACTAGTAGCTACTGTACGTAGGCTAACACAATTTTATTACTGATCTATGTGCCTGGAGGCCGCGGCGAGGGCGCGCGTTTCAAACGAGGGGGTAATCTGTAGAATATTTCCTTGATTTTATCATAAAATATTCAAAAGTGAGTGATAACTTCATGCAAATTCAATCTAAATTCTACTCTTGTGTAATGTCCAAGGCAGGACATAGCTATTTCATCTTTCTTTCAAAAATGAGCGCACAATTCATTCAGTCTTATGGTGATATTCTCGGGAGCTGGTGGTTCTTATTTTTGGGCTCTTCACTCAACGCCTTTTTGGGATTGCCAGGTTTGGGTAAAGTTTGGGAATATTTTGGGGTCTTCTTCCCTCCTTTTGGGCTTCTCCCCTCTTGCTATATTTTGTATATTTGTTAGTGCTTGCCCATGTTTTTCTCTGTCCTTGAATCTTTTGGGAAAGTATTTTAAATATCCGTGAATATCTTTTGTATTCTTGAACTTCTGTTTAATTTTGTGTTTTCATCAAAATAGTAAATCCGTGGCATTTAAACTTAGGGCTGTCGTTGTCTATTTTCAGTTGGTTAGCGGATAAGCGGTAAGGGAATAAACACTCGAACACGAACTTGTAAATCTTTATTTGAAATCAAATTATCTTTATTGAGTTTCCACAACTCTACAGCGGCTTGAGGTCTCCTCTTCTTAGCATTGCCTAATGGTACTCCGACCAAAATATGCAAGGGTCCCCTCCGTTTGGGGAAGGACTGACAAATATACAAACTTACATTCCCGGGGAAGGGGGTCGCTAAATGGTCCCAGTTTGAGGGGGTCAAGCAGGCTAAAATTGACTGAATCTGATTGGCTGTTTGTGACCGCTCCACGTATGGGGACTAGAGATTTGCCCCGATGCCAACATGTTTCGGCCCGGCACGCCCCGATGCCAACATTTTTAGGCCAGGCCCGGCCCGCAAGCTGAAAAAATTTGGCCCTACCCGCCAAAATTCCAAAATTTTTCTAACAATATTATTTCAAATTCTTCGATGAATGAACGAAACGCTAATTATGCTACGGAATGTTAAATTTAGCTATAAAATAAATATTTTCCAGAATGAGTAAATATTTGGATAATTTTAGTGATTTTACAACATTTTCTAGAGTCAATCCGGCCCGCAGGGGGGACATTTCTTGGCCCGGCCTGCCCCGTAAAACAAGGGATGTCGGCCCGGACCTTAAATACATATCTTCTCTTCTTTTCTGTGCAATCATGTACAATTGGTAGCGCTAGTTGTTGGGTGACACCTTTATTATGCAGGGACTCTGGACACCGGACCGACTGGGCCTACACCGGGCATACCTAATGGAAATATACCTACATAAATCTGAAATTAGACTGACAATTTTACGAAACGGTAGAAACGGGTTATAGAAACGGGAAATATTATAAAGTGTTATAAATTAACAAATTGCTATCTGACCGATGTTGTTGTTGCTGACGAACCACTTTCCTCTCCGATGTTGTCACCTCAAAGCGGTGGACAGGTGGACCTTCCTGGGACGAGGCTTTTCCCTCCCCTTGGATGCGAAACGGCAACCATTTTCTCCTCCCCTTCTCCAAGAAGGCAAGACCTCCCATGGTGCCCAATGTCCCCGTCCAGGCTGGTTTTTTGAAGCCGGCCCAGGCCACCCCGCCTTCTGGCGCCGGCTTCTAATAATGGCGGGCGATGTTGAAGAAAACCCGGGTCCCACATATCCGTGTGGTGCTTGTGGTCTGAACGTTACCAGAAAGGACTACTCCATGGCATGCCACGGTTGTGGCATCTGGTTCCACCGTATCTGTCTCCGTTTGTCAGTCAAGGACCTTCTGAGGGAATATTCCAGCGGGTGGACTTGCTCAAACTGTCCCTTCACCAGCTCAGCAGCCCAGGTCCAGTCACCCAATCCGCCCATCCCATCCCATCCCATCACCCAATCCCGCACATCCCTCCAACCACCCCCAAGCTTGCCCGCCGACAAACCGACCCGGGCAGGCCCGCCCGGGTCAAACCGTGACAGCAAACCCACAACAGCCCCAGAGCCCTCCGATTTCTGCAGTGGAATTTCAACGGCCTCAGCTCAAGTAAAAGAGCTGAATTGGCCAAAATGCTCCATGACCGCAACGTCGACGTTGCCGTCGTTCAGGAAACCCACCTCCAACCTGGCATGAACTTTGAAATCAAGGGCTACACCGTCTACCGGGCCGACCGTCTGGTCAGAAGGAACCGCAATGCCCGTGGGGGCTAATTGGCGGAGGGGTAGCCTCTCTCATCAAACAGGATATCCAGCACCACCTCCTGTCTGCCCCCACCGGGGATACCACCACTGAAATATTGTCCGTCAAACTGCTTGAGGCCCGTGAACTGACTGTTACGAAGATTTATGTGCCACCTGTCGTCACGTGCCAGCAGGACAACAGAACCCAGCAGTTCGACCCATCCGCCCTGCCCTCCGGTAGGGGATCCCTTATCCTAGGGGACTTAAATGGACATAGCCCTTTCTAGGATACCTTAGCGTCTGCCTCCGATTCTGTTCGAGGACTGGATGGAATCGAATGGTTTTGTTCCAGTTAACGACGGGTCCAGAACTAGAACAAATCCCAACACCGGCAACAGATCGGCCCCAGACGTGTCGGCTGTACACGTATCCCTGGTCCCTGCTGTCTCCTGGTTGGTCGACCCCACCCCGTCTGACTCGGACCACCACCCAATCTGGCAGTCTGTCTCTGCTGCCGGCCCTCCGGCGAAGAAGAAGCTGAAGCGGCTGCCGCTGACCAAAACAGATTGGGCACAATTTGCGGATATCTTGGACCGAAAGCTCACCGAATCCTGCCCTGACCCAGACTGCAGCCTCACTTTTCCTAGTCAGATCCTTCAGCTCCGCCATCGTGGAAGCCCACGATGCCTCTGCCCCCTATGGGGACTCAAGGGCTGCTGCGCCTTAGTGGAATGCAGAAGCTGCCGCAGCCATTCAGACGAGAGAGCGTCTGTCAACTGAGGCTAAAACGGATCGATGTAAGCTAGAAGAATGGAAAGCCGCCTGCCGGGAAGCCAGAAGAATTATTGCCAAGTCCAAACGGGACCACTGGATCCAGTATGTATCACGTCTGGATGCCAGAACCGATCCGAAAGAAATCTGGAATACAGTCAAGGGCCTGGACGGAAGACCGAGATTTGCCCCTTCGGGGCATGTCTTCAGCGAAATGGCAAATTCTTCTCTACTCCCAAATCAAAGGCCTCTGCATTCATCAAGAAATACGCCCGAGTCGCTGCCGTCAGATCCCGGAAATCTGACCGGAAACCATCATTGAAACGAAGAATGATCTCAATAGCCCATGTGGCCATCCCGACGACGAACCCAGCAAATGTGCTTCCTTCTCCATGGGCGAACTTCAAACGGTTCTCCAGAGACTCAGGGCCAGTGCCGCTCCCGTGATCGACCGGTTCACGAATGCCAGCCTCCGCCACCTAACTGATAAAGCAAAATCGATCCTTCTCCACATCTGCAACCGCTCACTCAAAGAAGGATTCTGCCCTACTTCGTGGAAAAGGGCAAAGATTGTGCCCATTCCCAAGCCAGGGAAAGATACCTCTGACATCTCCAGCTACCGGCAAATCGCGCTTACATTCTGTCTCGCCAAAGTGATGGAGAGACTGGTGCTGGGTCGGTTATCCTATCTGCTGGAAAAGAACGAGGCTATGCCGAGATATCAAGCTGGCTTCCGATCTGCCCGGTCCACCCAGGATCAGGTTCTCAGGATCACACAATCGATCAGCGACGGCTTCAACCACAAAAAGTCGGCCCACCGAACTGCCATGGTTCTCATTGATTTCTCTGGAGCATTCGATAGAGACTGGCACTATGGTCTGCTGCGGGCAATGTTGCGTCTCAGGGTGCCCAGATGCATATCCCGGTGGGTTAAAGCTTTGCTACAGAATCTGGTCTATTCCGTCAAATTTGAAGGGACCACTAGTCGGCCAAAGCGATTCGGCTGGGGTGTTCCCCAGGGTTGTGTCCTCTCTCCAACTCTATTCCAGGTGTTCATAAACTCCCTGGCTGAGGCAGTTCCTGAAGAAGTGGAAATTTCCCTATTTGCTGACGATATGGCCATCTGGTGCAAACACCCACAGATTGCGGTGGCCACCCGTAAACTCCAGGAAGCCCTTGATGCTATCACCAAATGGGGTAAATCGAACAAAATGGTTTTCAACGTCCAGAAGTGTGAAGCTTCAGTATTTACCTTCCTGGAACAAGGAGCAGAACGCCAAACCGCTCCTAACCATTGACTCCCAGCAAATCCCAGTCACCAAAACCCCGACTTTTCTGGGAATCAAAATCGGTCCATCTCTATCCTTCAGGACCCACATTGACCAGCTCATCTCCAAACTGAGAAGAAGAAACAATATTCTTCGATCCCTAGCTGGTACCAAATGGGGATGCAAAAAGGAAGACCTTCGGATACTTTACCTTGCTTATATTGCATCCGCCATTCAATATTGTGGTCCTGCCTGGATGACGACTACAGCTCCTTCCAACCTGAAACGGCTTCAAACAATCCAGAACGAAGCCGCCAGAGCCATAACAGGCTGTCCTAGAGGATCCCCTGCTGAACTCACAGTCAAAGAGGCAGTCCTGGTGCCCCTCCATGTCCGTGCCAAATCCCTAACTGCTTCAGCAAACGAAAAGTATCAGTGCCTCCCGGATTCTAACCCCACTGCAGATTCTTTTGCTGCCCCAACTGCTCGTCGCCTGGATTCCCATGTCACCTGGCGGGAGGAGGGCCGGTCTCTAACAATGCTGGCCTCCACCGACAGCCTGGTCAAGGAAAATATCCACAATCAGCCCGCTTCCGCCATGGGAAGCCCCATCCGGGCTGGAAATTGTGTCTGAAATCTGCGGCATCTCCTGAAGAGACCCCTCAGAGAAGAAATCTGCTACGGAAAGTATCCTGCATCGCCTGACCCCGGCCGATATCGAAATCTACACTGACGGATCAGCCCGAGAAGGAACCAGAAACGGAGGAAGCGGCGTCCACATTCTTCACCACCGGCTGGGTCTCACGCGGAACATAATCGAACCAGATGGTCTGGTCATGTCGAGCTACGGAGCTGAGCTCAGGGCGATGGACCGCGCAGTGGAATGAATTGACGCGACGGCATCCGCTGAAGATCAAATCATCAGAATTTTTTCGGATTCCCATTCGCTGACCAGGAAGCTGTCCTCTGGTCCTGCCAAATCAACTACCTATAAGGAGTTTACCGCATAAAGTCCATCCTGAACTGTCAACCACGAACCCTCCAAATCCACTGGCTGCCCGGCCATTCGGGCATGCACGGCAACGAAATAGCTGATACGCTCGCTAGCCTCGGCTCAAATCTGGATCAGGCTGCTACTCCGGTAGATTTCAGGGCAGTGAAATCCTTAATTTCGAGACATTTCACTAGCATCTGGCAATCCGGTTTATCCTCGGACAGACTAGAACTGCTTCAAATCCCCCGCAATCCTGACTCGAAGGAAACTGGAATATCCAGGGCTGACAGGTCAATCCTGTCCCAACTTCGTGTCGGAGGCTTCTCTCCAATCCTAAACTGGTACCTCCCATAGGATTGGGGCCCGAGATTCTCCCTCATGTGCCCACTGCCCTGACCAGGAAGACACACTGTCGCATGCCCTACTTTACTGCCCAGAATCAGACCGCCAACGCCTATCCCACTTGGGCCCTAGCCCTAGCCTTGTGGTCCTCTGAGAAAAGCCTCGAGGTCCTTGCCTTTCTCAGAGAATGCGGCCGCCTCCGTCTTGGAGGTGTCCGGGCCGATTGATTCTGTATTCAGGTGGCTGGAAGCATCAACAACAACAACAACAGCGAACCACTTTCTTCGATCTTTGACCTAAGCCAAGCGTCATGTTTCCACTTTCGAGTTTTAACTGTGAGTACATAAGTAGGCATAGATCCACTACAGGCATAAGCAGGACACATAGAACCGAAAAATAGATCTTCTTTAATCTGACTTTATTTTTTCCTACAGACATGTGGTATCAAATCTATCAACTAACTAGTAATTAATTAGATAGGGTTGTTTCTTATTTTGCAGCATCGTCCCGGAATGTTTATTAAAACCAACGCTGAAGATGAATGGAATTGATCTTGAGGCATTTTATTATCATAAAGAAAACCGCAAGCAAGCGACTGTCTTCTAACGTGCTTAAGTTTTCTCGTAGTTTCATTTCTCATTTCGTTTAATTTGGTTTGATTTTGTCACGGTATTTTGTATCACGTATTTTGTATTTAGTGTTTGTATAGTTTAAAGTAAAAGGGATATGTAAAGTCCGACTTGTGCAGGTAAATCTATGATGCTTTTGTGCCAGAGCTCATGGCAGAAGCTTTTCATACTAACGATGTTGCCAGCACATTTTGTCACAATGTCAGGAACAGTTCTGATATATCCTGTACCACTAACCTACGTAGTATTCGTTAAATTGGTCCCCCTCCCCACCAAATGGGGAACGCTTACGTATCGTGGTTGGAGCACCGTTACACAATGCCAAGAAAAGGAGCCCTCTAGTGCCCTCTATAATATAAGGAATTAAGGTGGGGGGCAACTAAAATGGGGGTGCCCCGAATTTGTCCGATTGGCCTACATACTTTTTGGCGAAGATATAAAGCATGGGTGTGGTCAAAAAAATACCGGGTACTGAGATATTAGCTGCCTTCCAGTCATGTGCAACCGTCGCGTTTATGTGTCCGACCCCCCTTTTTCACAACTACCAACATAATTAATTAAAAATCTCAGCTGGCTGCAAAACCCTAGCTGCAAGGTTGCCATTTACCAATGTGATTTGACACATGTGCCCCCCATCTGCAGAAAAATACTAGACGTCTGTACCTTATCTGCATCTAAGGGAATTACTCTTCAAAGTTTAAGTTTCGGCAAAAATTTAAAAAGGTTTGGCTAACGAAAGGAAAATTTACTACTGGTGCGAGCTAAGGCTGTAATTTGGCATATACAGAGGCCCTATAGGAGAATTCATTTGTGCCAAATGGCAAGAAATTTTGCTGCCTGAAAAATTTTTATGTCAACTTTAATCTTCAAAAATTGCCAAAATCGACATTCTAACTCTGGTGTATCCTGAGAAAAAGCTTTCTGCAGCCTTAGAAGTCACAGACCTTCACTGATCGAGCTGAAATTTGATGTGGGTGTATTTTCAACCACGCTGAGTTCAAATATCTCAAAATATTTTAATTTCAAAAAATTTGGTTTTTTCGATTTCTGGGGTACCATTGTCCAAAAATGCGATTTTGGCAATTTTGAAAGATTAAACTTGACATAAAAATTTTTTCAGGCTGCAGAATGCCTTGCCATTTGGCACAAATGAGTACTCCTATAGATCCTATGTATATGCCAAATTACAGCCTTATAGCTCGGACCAGTAGTAAAATTGTCGTCTAGTATTTTTCTGCAGATAGGGGCACATGTGCCAAATCACATCGGCAAATGGCAACCTTGGTTGACGCTTGACCCACACTATGTAGTATTGCTAGTTGCGGATTCCGCACTTGCACTTTATGCAACACTCGCATTGCGGAATCCGCAGACTTGCATCTACTAATTGCGGAATCCGCAACTAGTAGATGTTTATGCAATTGGCCCCAGGACAAGCACAATTAGGGACCGGTCTTCAATCCTGACTAAAACAAAACAGTAGAAGATATTTACAAGCCATTTTACCAATTTTCAAAATGACGGCGACCGTGGAACATCTAAGTTTGCTTTTCGACTTTTTGTTTGTTGTTATCTTCGTGTCTGTAATCTATTTGAACATTGTTCGTTTAAGGCCATTGGCATTTTGGCACATCCTCTGTAGCCCTTGAGAGCATAAAAAGAAGTACCTAATGTCTCTTCAGGCGACTTGCCAATCATAACATTTCGCAAACAGTTTTTCTCGTCAGATCAACAACTAAACTAACACCTAGTCATATGTAAACTTGAAATTTCCAACAATTAAAAAATATATTTCGTCAAAAATTAGAATTCTCTCAGACTGGTCACAGTTCTGCAATTCTGCATAGTAATTTTCAACTTCTAACCTCGAGTAGATTATGTCTGCAGGACTTCACTTGAAACCCAAACCGAAAGCGAAGTCTGTGCTGTTTACATACGAATTTGGTCAAAGTATAGTGAAAAACTTTGTGCTAATTTGAGCATTTTCTTCATTCAACACCTCTTTTCAACAAAAAGTAGCATAGCCGGAGGTTACGAATTTTTGAGCATACCTGTTGCCGAAAAACATACATACATAAAGTTTGAATCAACAACAAGAAATTGAATTATAGAATGGTTCCTGGTCTTGTTATAAAGCCATCATGTTGATGTTTACTTTATCATTTCGTTACCAGTGTTACCTACTTACCAATTGTCATCTTTCTCGGCTATTTAGCACTCGTGTTTACGCATAGCTTTGCATAGCTGTTTCCAGCATGTCTTTTATTGATAAGGCCACTGCTTTCATTTCGAGCGTCTGGGTTTTGTTTCAGAATTTTTGGAAATTATTCGTACCCACCTTGAAATCAGTGGAAAATCAAGTTATTGTCATCACAGGTTGGTCAAGGACATAATACTGATTTATCTGGCGGACAATTTTGGGCAATAGGGTTTTCTTCTGAACCCGACCTTTCTCCTTTTGCTTTGGGTTACTCCTTCGATTTTTCCTTTCCTGAAAATGTGCAGCATGTAATATTGTGGTAGCATGAGGCGGAAAACAACACAACAAAGATTTTCAGTGTAAACTGTCGAGTTGATTGTTTAGATTCCGTTCCATTTCAGGTGCGGCAAATGGGATCGGAAAGGAGTTGGCGACGAGGCTTGCGAAAAAGGGTGCAAAGTTGGCATTACTAGACATAAACGAGGTATAGTTTTAATCTGAAATAGTTGTTAGAAGGAAGTGGAACATTTTCTCATGCATACAAAAAATTTCCGTCTGTTTGTGTAACTTAGCACACCAAATTCTTGGTATATGATACCTTTGTTAACCGTATGTACAGAAACTTTCTGACTTTTAGTTGGCTTTGTCCAAATCAGTATGATCAAATTCCCAAATGACTAAACTTAAAAACTGATACCAGCTCATAGAATGCAAAAAAACTGAGGTACAGAAATTGTTAAATCTTTTTTCTAGTTCTGTGCTCAAAACGTTTAGACCAAGTAAAAGTTTAACCAATTCAATCATTGATTTCAGTCGGAGTGCAAACGGCTGTGCGACGAGTTGTCTGCGACTGGTAACGTTGCCATTGCTTTCCACTGCGATGTCACTAATGCCGAAGAAATGAACAGGATCGGAGAACAAATTAAGACACATCATAAACTAGGTATAGTAAGTCACAAAAGAAGTCAAAATATTTGTTGCTACATCTTCTGTGACAATAAAAAATTCGGGTCTGGGTTTTCTAGACCATCGCTCTATGAACACAATCGAACAAAGCTTACCTTTGAATTCTCTTCGCACTCAAACTGTAGTGACATTTTTGATGCTCCTGTCAGACCGATACAGTTTTAATCGAATCAGTCCTGAAGCGGATCAAAGAGTTGGTTCAGATTAAATGTGCATAAATCAAATTGAAGTCGGATGTTTTAAATTTAGATTTAAATTTTCTTTTGAATAAATTTAACTTCAAAATTTATTTTTAAATCTCTAACCATCTTTCGGTTATAGGATTCCCGGATATTGTTGTGGCAAATGCCGGAATTATGAAACTGTCGACCATAGCTGATAGCTCAGAGGTTGATCTGCGGAGACATATGGACTGTAACTTCTATGGTGTTATAAATGTATAATTAATTATTAGTTTACTTAAGTATCTTATTAAGAAATCAGCGCATCGAATTATTACAATCAATTTTCTATTGTCAAGAGTTTGAAGTTGGCACTAAGGATAAGGTCAAAAATTCTATGTTTACATAACTTTGTGTTAACTAATTATGTGTTAACTATGTGTTAACTTCTCTATAGTAAATATGCAATTAAATCAAGCAATTATAAGTAACCAGTTTTGATCCCCTACTATCATAATATGCCTAGATTTCTCGTTTGTGCTATGTTTGTGACCAAGGATTCGGTTTGACATTGACTGCTGAAATGTTACAGACATTTGCTCCATTTCTGGAAGAGATGATAGAACGAAAAAAGGGTCATCTGGTGGCCACTGTATCCGTTGCTGCTTTTACTTCGCTGCCACTTTACAGCTCCTATGCGTAAGTCCCGTTAGAAAAATGTGTTTCGTAAAAGAAATCTGGATTATTAAACAAGAATGCGAATGCTTCCTCGTTTGAAGAGAGAAGATGTTAACTGAAAGGGGAGAAGTCAACACCATATCAAGGTGCAAAAACCACCTGCCCGCATAAGGAAACGGTGTGTAGCAAGGGATTACCGCAATGAACACACTTGTACCTAATAGAATCTGTTTAGTTTGAATTTTATGTCATGGAAACAGTGATACATATTTTTGACTGAACATAATTATGTGTCTGACTGACAGAAAAGGTAGAACTTTGTGCCTTAATGCGGCGTAGAGCCATTTAATTATTTAATTTACTTAATTTAACGTTATGTTTTCAATATTCTTCTCTTTAGAACAAGTAAAGCTGCTATCAACGCATATCTGGAGTGTCTTTTGATGGAAACTGCCGTCAGGAGCAACGGAACTGTTAAACTGACACGAATCTATCCAGCCACGGTTCAGACTTCCCTTACTGATCCGTATCCATTTATTAAAAAGTAGGACAACCTTTCCTTCCACAGGTGAAATTTAATATATATAGCTAATAAAACTGAGATGATATAACTATATTATATGTAACGATATAGTATAACTGCATATATATGTACATTATGTATTGATGTTTTACCAAAAAATTCATAGATATCTCCAGGAGCAATGTTTATACTAGATGCGGCTCTCATCTTTCGAATTTTGTACTGAGAAGCGGTTAGAATCGTTTGGATGGATTTTTGTTTAAGCTTAATCTAATAAGCTTGGTCTATTATTAGCAAGAATAGTATTATATTCCTCTTTTAATGTACTACGATGCTCTGAAAATATTTTTCCATTCGCAGCTTTCTACCAGTAATGCCAGTAGACCAGGTTGTGAATGGAATGGTGAAAGGAATTCTGCAGGAGAAGCAGCAGTGTTTCATTCCCTGGTATCACACTCTCATGGTTGCAATGAAGTTGTAAGCTGGATCTTGTGAAGCTAGTTAGCATTCGTGTTTGTAATGTTAGTTTTTGATATTCAGTGGTTTACGTGTACGTATGGACCTTCACTCTACGTATTAATTCATGCATGATAAAGCATGCATAATCTGCATGATTACATGGTACTAATACATAATACATACATTATACTTTTAAGCGATTTGCTCTATAGTAATGTACAAGTTTTGACGGAAGTTATCCGCAAGCAAGCGACTAAGTCACAACGGGGTGTATTCAATGCCCAGAATTGCATTGCCGAGAATGCACATTGCCGAGAAAGGCATTGTCGAGAATTTCATTGCAGAGAATGGTTATTGCTTGTTACTTGCATTGCCGAGAAAGACTAAAATCCATAGTTTGCACCTAACCTGTATGACTGTGTCTGTATTACATCGTAGGGGTTGATTCATATTTGTTATCTATTGTACCCTCAGTATTTTGGGTAGCTTGTTTATGCATGGTAATCGCTACCCCAGGATGTTTTATGCACAGAATATATTATGTTTCTTATTGGCCTATGTGTATGTTCTTATTGGTACCTATCGTTCTAAAATTTTCTCTTTGCATTGTCGAGAATGGCATTGCTGAGAATTGCATGGGCGAGAAAGTGCATTTTACAAACCTGCTTTATTTATGCGGCAAGTATGTTACTCTCTTGTAAGGTTACAAGACATGTTCAGAGCAGTTGATATGTGTGCATGTTTATTAAAACTTTAAATTAAAGCGTTTTTCTTTTGTGCAGAAAAGCACCAATATGAGGGTTGCATGCAAAATTAAATTAATATGTCTCTTATTTATTTTGGAGAATGTTTTGCTTTTTCTGCTAGTGGTTTGAAGTTGGAACTCCCGTTTAATTTTCGCATTTCTTCTTTTACGATATCTCAAGAACTGAACTGTGCAATTGCCAGAACGCAGAAATTGGTTTTCAAAGGCTTTTTTCTGCGCTTTAATGCTACCACAAATGGTGATCGTTCTTGAGAAGAATGCCAACAAACATTTGTAAGACCGGAGCATAAACCGGTAATCTTACACTTTAGGGGGTAAAAAGGTTTTTGATGGAAAAAAATTCGACTAAATTTTGCGAAAATGTGCCTACGGGGGTTTTCAAGGGTGGCGGTTTCAGTAAAAATACTAATTTTAATGCAGCTCTCAATCCGCGGTCTCTATGGCGCCGAACCCGGTTTTCGGGAGGTGAGCCCGTGGGAAAAGTTTTTATTTGACCTCAGAACACGACCAAAATCGACCCCCTGGGGTTTTCGGGGACGTAGAATTCGAATTTGAGGCCTGTTTCCCTGCCCGACCAATCAATTTTGCTCTGGCGACCTCCCACCCCCGTGGTTCCGACCCCGTGGGAAAATTTTCTATTTGACCTCAGAAGTCGACCAAGGGAGGTCGCCAGAGCAAAATTGGTTGGTCGGGCAGGGAAACAGGCCTCAAATTCGAATTCTACGTCCCCGAAAACCCCAGGGGGTCGATTTTGGTCGAGTTCTGAGGTCAAATAGAAAATTTTCCCACGGGCTCACCTCCCGAAAACCGGGTTCGGCGCCATAGAGACCGCGGATTGAGAGCTGCATTAAAATTAGTATTTTTACTGAAACCGCCACCCTTGAAAACCCTCGTAGGCACATTTTCGCAAAATTTAGTAGAATTTTTTCCATCAAAAACCTTTTTACCCCCTAAAGTGTAAGATTACCCATAAACCTACGTAAATTGTTTTACAAAAACGTGGGGAAGCATGTACATACGAGGAAGGAAGGAAGGTTTTCCTGCACGTTCACTAACTGTTTCAGAAAATGCATTTATGGTCCAATTTAATTAAACTTTAAAATTTCGGTAAAAACATCGGATATGGTTACAAAGTCTGTGAGCTTTTTCAATTTCTCGAAAATGTTGTGTTTTTAATAAGAGTACTTTTCAATAAAATGTTTTGCGAAAACAACTCAAAACCCGTTAAAACTTTATCTTTAACATTAAAGTCTAACATAAAATCCTTAAAAATCGTCTTTGCTTATTGTAAATAAAGCTGCAATTAAATGGGCTGGTGCCGACTTCTGGAAACAAGAAAAGATGTTTGCTGATTTCCAGAGATCGGCAATTTTGGGATATGGGCACATATTGCTAGGCAGAGCCTTTACCTCGTGGCCAAATGTCGTGCGTGGGTTCGAGTCTCACGATGATGATATTGTGATATTCGCGAAATCCCTGAAAATTTCGTGTGAAAAATTGTGAAACTTAAACTTAAAAATTTTAACTAATTTTTAGTAACTGCATTGGGCGGGGATCTCTTTCGAATATCTTGCTACTCTCAATCCTGAGATTAGCAATTCCTTAATTTTAATTTAGTCATTAATTATTAATTATTATTAGTAATTATTTAATTATTAATTATTAATTTCATTAATAAATTAATTAATTTTTGCAATTCAATTTAATGAAACTGAAATATAAAAGCTTTGAATTAAACTTTCATACATTTCTCAACTGCTTATTGTATATATTGTAGCATTTAAAAACTGAATATGCTTGCAGCATAGATAAAGCAGGTTTCATAAAATGCACTTTCTCGGCAATGCAATTCTCAGTAATGCCATTCTCGGCAATGCAAACTATGATTCTTAATTTTTCTCGGCAATGCAATTCTCGGCAATGCCTTTCTCGGCAATGTGCATTCTCGGCAATGCAATTCTCGGCATTGAATGTTACCCGTCACTACTACGAGTGGTACACTTCGCTAATACACTTGGCTTTGAGAAACTCAGTCTTGGAGAAGCCTCGCCAGTATATATATAGATAAACTACATACGTAAGGCACCATCATATATAAGCTAGTAGATTAGCCCTAACTAAACTAGCCCTAGATGGAACGAGGTACAAAGAATATTTACTATATATAATATAGAGGTGCAAGGCTGGAACACTAATGGTGATTTCGTAGTTGTAGCCTCAAGTAGATGCGAGTATAAAACGTCTGTATGCGTCTATGACCGTGAAATTGCTACGGTGGGTTTTATATAGCTAATACGGCATGTTACATTCGGAGGAGTCGATCACCTTTAGTCACGTACGCAGGTGTATGAGCGTCGACGTGCGTCTACAAACGGTAATTATGTGTTGTAATTTTGCTCGCAGCAACGCACAGTGCATGCACGTAACCTGACATGCAACAAGAGGGTGCGATGTCGTGCGTCGACGCACGGCTACACGCGTCGACGTCGACGATTCCAGAGGTTGTTACCAGGCCAAGAAGCTAGATCTGGTAGCGTTGAAACGTGTCACGCACGTCAACGGTGTCTTCGCTTGCGGCTGTCTTGCGACTTCGCTTTCAACTGGCGTTTTAGCAGGTTAGACTGACATTGTAGCAAATTCACGCTCGCACACGCATGCACACGCGCGTCGGGTTGGCTGCAATCTTGTTCGCTTTTGATTGTGTGTAACTTTGTTTCCTTATTTTACAGTATCATTCCTGAATGTCTGACGAATACTGTGCTGAAGATTGTCGGAATTGACCTCGAGGTTGTGTACGGTCACAAAGAAAAACTCTAAAAAATCAGTTATCTGTAAAAGACGTTTCCAATTTGTATGGATTATTTTTAATACTATAGTATTTGATTTTGTTATATTATTTCGATTTTCAGTTATTGTATACTGCAAAACTTAAAACATTAAGTATTGTTGTGAGTCCAAATGCATGATAGTAAAACTGGAGTCAAAATCGGGTCTGAAATAAGGTTTGCCTGCTTTGGGTGTCCACGTTTTGATTTTTTATTGCTCTAACTGTGATGTCATCGTATCCTCAGGGATCCGTAGAGTCATGGTCGTTTTGTGTGATTTTATCTGCCATAGTGGTCAATTCTGATGATGTTTTCTATATCGGGGAGAGGGTTTCTTCCATTCTCCTCAGGTGCGGTGAGCTGTCAAGATCCCACATTATCCTTTGAATCAAAAATTACAACTCTTTCCTACAAAATTTCAATTGGTATCTTGCAGAAAACAGAGAATGTGACACTTTTTTAAACATGTTCACACTATATTACACCGGGGCTCTGAAACATGAAACGTGATCTTCAGACGGATTTAACATAAAGTTTTGAGAATATAACAGTATCGCTTAAGAACGAAACTAGTTTTTAGGGTTCAAATTTCCAGGGGTTTCCAATAAAACAGTTGATTTATGGATGTGACTTTATCTTGATTATTTGTTGTTGATAAGTAGTGCAGTCTTTGCTTACTTTGATGTTACATTGTCGGACTTTGATAGTATACATAAACCAATTCTGTTATGGTTGTTATTTTGTGAATTGAACGTCCAGTGTTTCTTTAATATACATTAACTATTTTCCATCAAATTAATAATGTTAAGTTTGCGACTGTTTTCTGAGAGGTATCCTATTTTGTTTTACTTCACAAAACGGTAGTATCTCCTATAGGCACACCTGTTTCTAAACCTCGCCTTCTAAACACTTGATCTCTAATTTTGTCTGTGCATGTTTTAGCACAGTTCTGATTGATCTGTAGCATTTTGTAAATTTAAAACAAATTTAATGTCTTGTAGGGGACCTGGAAATTCCAAAATTTGTTCATTCCCAATTTTGGTGATAATCTACATATGTTATAGGGTTTTACAACGTCACTGAGCACGAATTTGAAATCCGTTTTTCAATTAAGCTTTTTGTTAGCTGAACTAAAGTTAGCTCGCTTAGCGTTACCTTAAGCAAAAGACAGAAGAGGAAAGAAAACATATAGAAATTTTTATTGTGCCGGAGTAATCTTAATCTTAATAATCTTAATTGTAATATTTGCAATCGAGCCTAAATCTGTGTGCAATTGCAGTGATGCGGTTATATCATTCGATAACTCTACCAATTAGTGATGTGGATCGGATCGGCGAAATCGATCCCATCCGCGATCCGGAGGCCGGATCGGATCGGACCGGATCGGATCGGTAGGCCTGCTGGTCGGCCCGGATCGGATCGTTTCAGTCAGTCGGATCCGCGATCCGACTAACCACATTAATTGAACGCATATTTGCGACTGAACTTTACTTTTATCACTGCACTGTTTGGTGTTTAGTAAGATATTTCTTTCCACCAACCAAACTTGTTGCTTCTGTGTTTCTCATCTCAACTTTAGCATTTATTATTTTAGTAAACAACTTATAACAACAACTCAATGCTTATATATAAACTGCCTAAGTTCTATGCAGTGCATCTGACATTGGTATGAAAAGAGCACAAGCAAGAACTGCTGTGTATTAAGCTGCGAAGCAAATGAAAATGATAAATTAAGGCCGGTTCACACGAGGCAACTTTCCAGCAACTATTTTGGGAAGCAACTTTGAAGCAACTTTAGTTGCCGAGAAATTGCTTACGATTTGGCGTTTATATGAAGCAACTTGTAGGCAACATTTTATCTAGTAGCTTTCTTCTGGCAGCCAATGACCATTCTACGCGCCTAAAATTCAAAAGGCATGGCCTTGCTTGATTGGCTGTTGCCTGTGAGTTGCCTGAAAATGTCGCTTCTGGACCGAGTGAAAAAGTTAAGTTGCTTACGGGTTGCTCGCGATTTTGTGAGCGTTCACACCAGGCAACTTTCAAGCAACTTTCAGTTGCAACAAAGTTGCTAGGAAAAAGTTGCCTGAAAGTTGCATTAAAGTTGCCTCGTGTAAACCGGCCTTAATAATTATGATGATAATAATAATAATAATAATAATAATAATAATAATAATAATAATAATAATAATAATAAATTAATTATGCACAACTCTAATTAGTGTTGCCAAGAGTACATAATGATAAGAGTATGACAAGCGTCACACTCTATGCAGTGAAGGCAAAAACTATGCTATGCGCGCTATCGGCTGAACCCCCCACGAATTGACCCCTTCTCACACCGCCCCTATGTAAGTACATAGTCCCAAACGGGGGTCGCTCACTCTCTTAGCATGTTTGTTGAAGTCAAGTGTTAAATATACACGCTTAAACCCCTCCCCAAATTGGGTCCCTGTTAATTTCAGCGTGTAATTATGCAAAGCAGTGAGCGACTCCCGTTTGGACCACGTATAGGGGCGGTGTGAGAGGGGGTCAATCCGTGGGGGGTCAGCCGACAGCGCGCATAACATAGTTTTGAACTTCACTGCATAGGGTGTGACGCTTGTCACACTCTTATTATTATGTACTCTTGGTGTTGCTTATTGCTCACTGTTGTCAGAATTTCGGAATGTAATTTATCTCTTGTCGCTAAGATATCCAAAATCTGTAGGAGTCATATTCAGTTTCTTACTAACCAAACTTGCTGTTGCTTCTGTGTTTCTCATCTCAAGTTTTCGGACCTTCAGTGGAACATGACTTTCTTATTCTTTCTCATTTGTATATGTGTAGAACAAGTGCGACAGCCCTTGAGCTTGCTCTTCCTCCACTTTGTTTCTACTTACGCGGGTTCACGTAGTGAAAGTCATGCACATTGGTACACGAATTCCAACAAAGCTTGATGAGACAGTGCCTCCGTAGCTCAGTCGGCAGTGCCTCGTGCGCAAAAAGTCGTGGGATCGAGTCCCACCGGAGGTCCGAATTTTATTGTATAATATGGTACATGACTGGTACATGGTGTGTATGGTATCTTATCTTATCTTAAATTCATAATGTTAATTTTGTATATTGGTGTATTAATATCGTACAATTAATAATCTGTATAATTTTGTACCATCTAATGCATGATAAAATGAAACTTCATCGCTTAGATTTTTGAATAAGTCATTTCGGATCGCCGGATCGGATCGGATCGACCGATCCAGGACCTGGATCGATCGGATCGCATCGGATCGGATCAGCAAGTAATTTTGCTGGATCGGATCGGTTAAATTTTTAGCTGCCGATCCGGTCCGATCCACATCACTACTACCAATTAGTTTGGGACCTTGTTTAATTCAGCAAGTGAATGAACACAGCATTCATCTTAAGCTTAGATTAAACTGTCTGCACAAAAGTTTCTTGGTTCACTCTTATGAAACCAGGTAATGCCGAGTTACATTTTTGTTGTCGTCTAATCAGGAAGCGGCTGCCTAACTGTCACAGAGGGAAAAACTCAAGTTTTCGACACGGAATTGCGCAGATGCCACATTTATTTTTGATGTTTTGCTAAATTGAGTAAATGTTAACTTGATTTATGCAGTACCCAAACTGTGAGCCAAAGAGAAGCACCGTGTTAGACTGACGCTCGTGTGATTAGGTACAGCTACAGTGAACGTGACAAGTGGAAAAAAGAAAGTATATATCTAAAGCAGCTTACAAAACAATAGTTTAATCAAGCGTACCTAGTTTCAGTAAAATGTTTTGGATGGAAGCCGGTAGATGTACATTTCAAAGTTAAGTGTTCGAGGAAAACCTGGCATTTTTGTGTAAAAATAAAACACCTAGGCGGAATTATTCCCCATTTAGGGGTTGCTGATTTATCTATGACTTTTTACTTTTATTTCTGCTACCATTTTTTCTTGTCATCAGTCAGCACCAGGACACTATACTTCCACAAATTTATTTCTTGCGTTCGAGATCGACTAAAGAATAACGCTACACTCTACCACCGACTAGACAAACAGCGTGGTTTTAATTGAATGTATACTCGGCATAAGTTTGCAGAGCTGTTAAGTTCTGTTAGCATTTGCCTAAGAGTTTAGTCCGTACGTGTGCTTGGGGGGGTTGGGGGAGTTTCACCCCCCCAGACCTGAGCTCACTCCTCAGAGGGGTCCCTCACGCCCCCCCCAGAATCCGGATTTTTCTGGTAAAAAACCGGAAGAATCCGGTTTTTCGACGGCCTTCGGCCACCCTTCACCCCCCCCCCCCGAACTTCCCCTCCTGCACATGTCTGGTCCGTATTCTGTGTATTGAGATAATAGTAGCTAAACCTACAGCAATAAACAGACTCTCATATATAGCTCGAATCATTGTAGTTATTACAGACGTATATCATTCTTTTCCAACAGCATTCTCACTTGTAGTTGTAAGTATTCCATGCTTAATAATTAGCGTGAGATTTATTTGATTTTAGATTAAATTAAATTATATATTTTACAATGGAAGCTGATACCATTAGCTTCAGACGCTGCATCGTCGAGCCCGAGCTGGTCTGGTGGGAGGACAGATTCCAATGCGGAATCGGAATTCGAATCGATGAAGACGGTCAAATCGCAGAAATCGGGCCGAATTTGACGGATCGGGACGGATTTTGCCGGATTCGGCTTCCCCGAGAAGCCCTTTTACCCGGATTTGTGAACGGACATTCCCATGCCTTTCACCGGGGTCTCCGGGATGTCTCGGAAAATCCCCGCGATCGAGCCAGTAACTTCTGGAGCTGGAGAGACTCTGTCTATCGACTGGTTGAGGAAATGAGTCCGGAAAAATTGAAAAAGGTTGCAAATTTGAATTCGTGTAGCTAAAATCTAAAAACTAAAGAAGTTCAAGGATTAACTAGATTCACAAAATATTTTCAAGCCGCTCATGCTTGGAGCAGGTATTTAAAATTAGGTTTGATTTAGGTTGTAAAATTGGTGTTTAGTGTTTTATTTTTAAAACTGTGTCAGGTTATTATCATGTTTAGATATGCACACAAGCATTCAAAGAAATGTTGGAATCTGGTATAACAACAGTGGGCGAATTTCATTATCTTCACCACAGCTCTCCGAGATCAAAGGAATTTGGTAAAACAAATCTGCTAGCTTCAGTAAATATACTCGTCTCGTATTACAAGTGAAAAATTTTGTCGTTTTTCCATCGGCTTTTAGAGGCAGATACCAACGAAATAGAAAACAATGCCAAATTTGAGCCTTTCCTGCATCTATCGGTCAAGTCTGTAGTTTTTAAATTAATTCACGGTTATTGTTGCTATATGCAAAATCTTCGACGGATCCGTTAGAGGGATCAACTGTTTAAGGTTTTCCGCATTTTGATCGAAATTACCGCCAATTAAATGAGAAACAAGAAAAACCCCTTCTGTATCCGTAGGTGAGCGGGAGTCGTGTACACTAACTGGTCACTCCAACTTTACATCGAATGAGTTAACATGGTCGTGTCGAATCTGTCAGTTTGTTTTGACATTTGCACTATTACCTTCTTCTTGTAATGTGCATTTGAATGTTATGTCGGTTCTATTGTTTATTAATTCAGAAGATGGACAAAATCAGGATTGGTATGATTTCGATCAAATAGTTCTGGAAGCAGCTGAAGAAGCTGGAATCCGAATAGTTTTGTTGGAAACATTTTACAAGCGGGCAGGATTTGATCCAGATCTGGATTTAGCCGAAGCTCAGCAGCACTTTCTGACCACATCGGCGGAAGATTTCATGAACCAGTTTCAGAAACTTGAAGGTTGGTTAAACCGCTGAGTCCTAATTTCCAAACAAACCAGGAATACATACTTTATTTAATTTCGGTCAGACAGACAGTCGTTAAAATGCGACAAAATATAATGCGACAAATGCGTATAATGATAATTGTTAAAATACCTTAAATTTGTTTTGCATTTTACGATTTCAGCGCAGATTTTAAATCGTTTTTACAAACCCAAAGTATGTAAAAGTAGTTTAGTTTGTTAGCGTCAATTTTAGGTAGACTGCTGTCTTCTTCGCAAAGTCTTGGAATTGCCGCTCATTCAGTTCGAGCCGTCGATATCGATGACATTCGATCGCTTCATGAGGAATCAGCTCAAAGAGGAATCCCGTTTCATGTGCACCTGGAGGAACAACCTCAGGTTAAATGCTTGTATGAACAGAAACGCTGTTTAACTCAAACATTTGCAGATTCAACCGGATAAAGTCAAAACGTATGAAACTCTCAACACAGTCAAACAAACTCCTACGTGCCAGTTTTCTCTTGTTGTACTGATGAGTTAAAGCTGACACGGAGTCAGCCTACAAAAATTTGATCTATGCACTTGCTAAGCCAATGTACGGGAGGGCCAGCTCGCAGCCATATAGAAAATTTGACTCTGCCTGAATCGAACCACCAACTTCCCAGACTGCAGAACAGACAGGCGTGCTAACTACTACCATACCCGAACGGCAGGTCAAATTTCACTAACCCCTGTGGAAGCAAATTTGGATACCCCTTGTGAGAGAGATTTTCTTTGGGGTACCTTTGAAAGCGATTAGCCAAAACACGTTTTTCGGACGTTTGTTTTGCAAAAAAGTAATTTTAAGTGAAAAATTCCGGCGAATCCGAAAATTTTTTGGAAATTTTAGTCGTAAAACCTATATTTGGGCAAGTTGCTTAACCCTGGTGGCCAATTCGCGACCCCTCGTGGACGACTTCGCCGAAGGGGGGGACCTTACCTGACTACTACTACACCACTGGTGACAGGAGACGTGAGCGAGCACATAACTTCTTTATCGCTGGTGCTTGCTGTGTACAATCCTCATCCACGAGAGGCTATCAATTTTAACCCATTGCATGGAAGCTGCTGTAGGTAGCTCAGCACTTCAGAAGACAGACTGCAGAGCGTCTGGGCATTGAGCAGATAACAACCGTTTCGACTGCCTTTTCATTTTCACACCTCGCTATAAATACGATAATCCATCATGTTTCACGTAATTGTCGTTCATTTTAACAACTTTTCAGGAAATAAAGGATTGCAAATCCGCCCACAGCAATCTGTCACCTTCACAGCTGCTGCTGCAAAATCTCAGCAATGCGTGGCCGGTTACTGCAGTCCACTGCACGCACACTGCAAAATCGGACTTGCTGGAATGGTTGTCCCGACCTAGCTTTAGTGCCTGCATTTGCCCGCTAACCGAGGGCAGGCTGGGAGATGGGATTTTCCCCTGGCCTAAAGACGTCAAAGATGATGCCTTGCAGAGTGCTGTGTAAGGATTGCGTTGCATAAAATTGTACAAATCCAATTTACAAAAGCATACACTAAACCACGTTAATTTATATCGTTAATGTGATTTGTGCTGTTGTTCTGTTGTTGTATTTAGCATCAACGCACGTTGGACTTCGGATCGGAAGGTCCGAGGTTCGATCCCAACCTTAGCCATAATGACGCTACATTGTTTCCTTGAGCAAGAAACTTAGGCTACAGCTCTGCCTGTCGGATGAGGCGAAAAATTGGTGGGCCCGTGTACCAGGGATGGAAACTGGGTCATTTTTTGTGACCCATGACCCACTCGACCCAAACGCAAATTTGACCCAGACCCAAAGTGACCCATAAAATTTTAAAATTTAGTGACCCAGACCCAAATGACCCAAACGGTTTCGTGACCCAGACCCAACTGACCCAACAATTTTTGTGACCCAGACCCAAATGACCCAATAGAATAACGTTATACAGATTGACTCTAACAAAGATTGACCCGTTGTGCAGTGTTTTTGAATTGTCTAACTTTCTTATTTTTTGGTAAAATGCAAGAATAAGTACATTCCACTCATTTTGTGAAACTAGATCAATTGGTTGTTTTTCTTACAAAAAACCAACTAAATTGAGACCTGAGTGGTTGATGCTGTAAACTAAAATCTACCGAAATGTCTCCACTTTAGTATACGTGCTTTTACTAAGTGACCCAACTCATATAGAATGGCAGAGTAAGTCACACATTAATTCTAGTGATTTCTGCGAAATGACTAATAAATTTAACTAATTAGTTAGTGATCGCGCCGAAGACGCGAAAAGTTTTCAGAAATGGTAGGTTTATCTTTAAAACTTGCTAAATTTCCACCACGAAAATTGAATCTTCAAAGATTTGGCAAGATCTCTGTGACCCAGACCCAAAATGCCCCACTAAGATTGCTGACCCAGACCCAAAGTGACCCATAGGAAGCTTGACCCAGACCCACCCTGACCCAGAGGTTTTCCGAAATTAGTGACCCAAGACCCAGTGACCCATGCAAAAATAGCGACCCAAATGACCCATGACCCAGTTTCCATCCCTGCCGTGTACTGTCTTGCTGGGGACAGGCACGCTAAAGAACCCTAATCCGCTTATCGATAAGAGTAGGGCGCTGAGCTTTCGGTGGAAAGGACCCCCTCCCTTGGGATCAACCAGTACCCTGCAACGTGTCCGCCTACCCCCTGCGAAGGGGTGCTAGGTGCACCAGAGTCACGCACTCAAAAATCGACACACCCCCGGGTTTGCTTCTGATCTCACCCATCTGCGCTAGGGGCTTGGAGCATCGAAAGACGCTGTGCTCCACTGCTATACGCATGAAAACTTAATGGAGGTTATATAACCCTGAGCCGAAAGGCCACACGACGGGCTCCCTCCAGCCTCCCACTCTGGGACGGCATCCAGGCGACATAGTGAGGGTCATACTAGATATGACTGATGGGGAGAAGCAAAAGGTGGCAACACCAATCTATGCCTAGCGAGATTCCCGAACAGAGAGAGAGAGCATCAACGCAACCACAACTAACTTTATTGTCTTTATGGTGGGATTTGGTTGGAGTAGAGCAATAACAGCTCAAACATTTTATCTTCGAACAATTAGCTTATTGAGCCACTAGTGTAGCGTTTTACGCATCCTTAAATTGGCGTAAAAACGGGTTGACCTTGTTATTGTTAGCACACAAAAATTCAGGCCAAGATGTCAACATGGCTGTTTTAGTTTTTACAACACTTACATGAAATGGTATATCATATATTACGTATTATGTAGGGGCGCGATAGCGCCCCTACATAATATGGGTATAAAGGCGTCTGCGCGGCCCTCTGGAGACCGTGTTGGCCTGGTGCCAGCTAATTAGAGGTCCGGCGGTGGTAAAAAGGTTACCATCGTAAACAACTCGAGTAGTACTACAAGTACCACCATACTTTTGGTTCGAATTCGAAACTTCGAATTTTTGCACTAGGCGATAGTTACGGTGCGTTTGTTTTTTTTTTTCTCGGTGAATAACGCTTATTGGAAATGCATTTTACGGCTAAGTGTTGGAACGATGTGGGCATTTTGGCACCATACTACTATTATATGTTGGTAGACAGGATCCCCCCATGCTACCTTTTTTTGGTCATTTTGGCACCTGGCCAATTTTGGCTCTGTGCCAAGGTCCCAAAGTCGGACTTTCGCTATTTTTCGCAAATTTTGGTCACACTTTTCTAGAACTGGGTAGAAGCTGGAGAGGTCTAGTATCTTTTGTTGAAAATTACCAGTAGGGGTGCATAAAGTAACGAGGGGGATTTTTTAATTTTGCTCCCTAGCTTTCAGGAGATGGGCCCAAACTTTGCATTTTTTTGGCCTGTTTGGGCGAAAAGTTTCTAAGCCCCACTTTTACTAGAAATGGCCTAAAAGTCACTAAGAATGGCGTTTTTCGGCCTTGGGGTGGTACCCATATATAGTAAATCGGGGTCGCTGCAAACGATGAGCATACTGCCGATACCGCCCGAACTGACCACTGGTCAGCATGGCTCCCGTGGTTCCTCGCCCAGGGTCAATGTTGGGAAAACTCACTCTAAACAGCGTTTTTCGCCGTTTTGGTCAGGGGCAAATATAGTAAATCGACTACGCTCGTTTCAATGGGCATATCGCCGAAATCGACGGAAGTGACCACTGGTCACTACAGCCTATGGGGCCTATTGACCACTGGTCAAACGGCCTAAAACTGTGCTTTTCGGCGTTTTGGTCGGGGGCATATATAGTAAATCGACTACGCTCGTTTCAATCGTCATATCGCCGAAACCGATGGAAGTGACCACTGGTCACTACAGCCAGTGGGGCCTATTGACCACTGGTCAAACGGCCTAAAACTGCATTTTTCGGCGTTTTGGTGGGGGGCATATATAGTGAATCGACTACGCTCGTTTCAATGGGCATATCGCCGAAACCGACGGAAGTGACCACTGGTCACTACAGCCTACGGGGCCTATTGACCACTGGTCAAACGGCCTAAAACTGCGCTTTTCTGCGTTTTGGTCGGGGGCATATATAGTAAATCGACTACGCTCGTTTCAATGGGCATATCGCCGAAACCGATGGAAGTGACCACTGGTCACTACAGCCTATGGGGCCTATTGACCACTGGTCAAACGGCCTAAAACTGCGCTTTTCTGCGTTTTGGTCGGGGGCATATATAGTAAATCCACTACGCTCGTTCCAATGGGCATATCGCCGAAACCGATGGAAGTGACCACTGGTCACTACAGCCTATGGGGCCTATTGACCACTGGTCAAACGGCCTAAAACTGCGTTTTTCGGCGTTTTGGTCGGGGGCATATATAGTAAATCGACTACGCTCGTTTCAATGGGCATATCGCCGAAACCGACGGAAGTGACCACTGGTCACTTCAGCCTATATGGCCTATTTACCACTGGTCAAACGGCCCAAAACTGCGTTTTTTGGCGTTTTGGTAGGGGGCATATATAGTAAATCCACTACGCTCGTTCCAATGGGCATATTGCCGAAACCGACGGAAGTGACCACTGGTCACTTCGGCCAGTGACCACTGGTCACTACGGCCTAGGAGTCCTATTGACCACTGGTCAAACCCCTTAAAACAGCGTTTTTCGGCGTTTTGTTGGGGGCATATATTGTAAATCGACTACGCTCGTTTAGCATGGCACTGTTCAAGCTCCTTGTATCCATTACCGCATTGCTGGAAAGGGATCCTTTAAAATGACAGAAGGACAAGAAATAAAAATGCTCCTCTGGAGCATGAAAAAGTAATATGGGTGATGGTGAGGTTGCAAAATCAAGAGAGGACTAGTCTTTAAAATGCTTAATATGGGGCTAGGTTAAAAAATAGAAGAGGACTAGGTTGTGAGCGAATTAATATGGGCACAGCTTCGCCGAACAACCCATATTCGCGGGATTTCACGTTTCGTCTTAGCTTAGAGCTATCAATGTCAGTCAATAAAAAATTTAAGCAGTTGAATACTCATCGAATATAGCTGTTTGCATGTACTGTTAGACTAGCTGCTAGGAATATATACGTAAATTATCACCATTTTGTTGTGTTGAACTACCGCAGGCTCTACTACTAGGAGAGGTCTAAGGATATGATGCTAAAGCTATTGGTCCAAGTCAGGAGGAAATAGAAGATCGTGGGAGAGTCCTAAATTATTCTTGAATATAAATTTTCCGTATAAATGGATACGTAAAATGCGCTGGTTAGTATGAAGCAGTTATCGAAGAAAACGTTTGCTAAAATAAAAGTTCGAATAAAGCTCGAGCACATACCGTAGCTGTAGGTTATTTATGAACTATAAACCAAATGTATCGTGGATATGCATAATAATTTACATTTACAAACCGCGAATATGGGTTGTTCGGCGAAGCTGTGCCCATATTAATTCGCTCACAACCTAGTCCTCTTCTATTTTTTAACCTAGCCCCATATTAAGCATTTTAAAGACTAGTCCTCTCTTGATTTTGCAACCTCACCATCACCCATATTACTTTTTCATGCTCCAGAGGAGCATTTTTATTTCTTGTTGCTTAATCTAACGGATATCATAATGTATATTTGTTGCTTATAATATTTATTTCAGGTGCTTAGGCACTGATTGCAATGAACGGATCTGTTTCGCCGAGGAGATGCGATGGTGCCTTTACAGTCAGCAGATGCGATGCGTTAAAAGAGGATTCCCCTTGAAGCCGCCCGGAGAAGCCGCAGCCACTCTACTCCGCGCGGCCACAGTGAATGGGGCTCGATCGCTGCTGGTGGATGCGGGGAGTCTGGAAGTGGGAAAATGGGCTGACCTCATTACATTAGGTTTGTCGAGTGGATCGTGTACCAAAAATATCTTAAACTATAAATAAAACTAATAAATACACTAGATGTAAAAGCTTTTGCGATACCAGGAGGCTATAATAGGAAAAGTGTGAAACGCATCTCAATCTTCCAAATAGACTGAGCTTGCGTGGTGTTCGACGGATTAATATCAAAATTTTGTTATTAGTATTACTTACCGTTGTTTTTGTAGGAGTTTGAACGAAAACGTAGTTGATTAGCTAATCCCCTACGTTATCGTCAAGTGTTGATAACCGTATATTCATATGCAATTGAACTGGAATAAATTCGATTGGACGCTGCAGGAATTTGTGGCAGCTATCCAATTTATTTTAGTTTAATCGCATATTAAATAGTAAATTCAGAATCAACGAAGCTGATTAATAATTAATTTAATCACTTTAGACTTAACTAATGACAGACTTTCTTCCTCCCCGCCGGACAGCCTTCTGGATGCTTTCATTTTTGGATGTCCTTCTGATCTTGTTGTTCGTCGAACACTAGTCGGAGGTCTTCAAAGGCATCAAAGAGAGCCGACAGTTCCCATTGCACTGCCTGTGGCCCCATTGAAAGTAGAGGTGAGCTCGTTTAACACAGCAGACGCAAAATATCGTATGACTAGTGTTAAGCTGTACATACTACGTAGTGTGTCGTGCGTTTATGAACTTAAAATTTATGTAACTGTTAAATGCATCTAACGTAAATCTATAAGATATCGTAGAAAGCTATATTTGATAACAATAATATTTTATTCTTTGCCTACAATAATCTCCTTTTTATATTTATTTCAGAAACTCGATGATACTGACGTTACTTCATTCCTCCTGTCTCTGATGCGGATTGAGTCAACCTCAGGGAAGGAGCAGGCCGTTGGAGAATCCCTGGCCCAGTGGTTCGAGGCCGGGGGCTGGTTTGTTCATCGACAATTTCTGGAGAATGGAGATGGTCCCTTTAATCTGCTCGCTACAGCCAAACCCTGGTCTCCCGGAAATCCGGGTCCTAAATTCCTATTTAATAGCCATATGGACACAGTCCCTCCCTACATTCCGCCCAGCTATAGTCCAGATAGGAGGGAAATTAGAGGTCGAGGTGCCTGCGATGCAAAGGGCGTTTTCAGTGCGATGATTTTTGCAGCCCTTCAGATGCCTGAAGCGCTAAGAAATGAAGTTGGCTTCTTGTTGAATGTTGAAGAGGAAACTACGCATAGGGGAGCCAAGAAGTCTAACGAACTGGGATTGAAACCATCGGTGGTCATTTGTGGTGAGCCAACTGGACTCAAAGCTTTGGTTGCCCAGAAAGGAATTGTGAAGGTACTTCAGGAGTATAACTGAACTCAAATTAGATTTAACAAAAATGAACTTACAGAAGTGAAACTAAACTAACCACGCTAAACTAAAGTAAAACTAAAACTATATAAACCAAAATTAGGGTAGAAAAGAAACAGAGAGTTTATACCAGCTCAAGCATCCTTTTCGAGAGATAGCACTCTTAAAGCTTCGGGTTCCGAATTTTTATGAGGAATCTCATGGACAATACAGATGCCCATTTAGAACTCTGAATTCTTCTGCACACAGCATTGTAAATTACACCAGGGCTAACTAAAATCGAAGGTTTTAAGCAATACGCAATCTTTTATTTTTTGCTTGTTTTAGGTAAAGCTTATAGCTCATGGGAAGGCGGCTCATTCCGGCTATCCTCATCTCGGACATTCTGCCATTGACAATCTTTTGGGCGCCTTAACGGATTTGAAAAGACATGAGTGGCCCACGGATCCGAAGTTGGGACCAACCACTCTGAACATTGGAGAAATCAGTGGCGGTGCAGCGGCTAATATCACCGCAGCCAACGCTGAGGCTGTCATAATGTTCAGAGTAGTTACATCCTGTCAAGAAATAATGAAAACTTTATCGAGTGAGAAAATTTCCTCAAACCATATTTGGTATAATTTTTGGGTTTTTAAGCCGAAGCAAATTTTCATTTGGAATAAGAGAAAATGTTAAATGCTGGTCTTTTGCTTGATCACAGCACAGGCTAATCGTAGGTATAAGGCCAAAGCAATCAAAATAGTTTAGGTAAACATTTGTAATATTTGTTTTTTCTAAGCTTCCGTTTCAGAAATCGTCAAATCTCACAATGTCGAAATCCAGCCTATCACCGAAAACAATCCATATCATTTTTCTGAAGTGCCGACTATTCCTTCTGATATCGCTGCTTTCAACACTGATCTACCCTACATGAAATTAGAATCAAATGTGATGAAGGCTTTAATCGGTCCCGGCTCAATTACGGATGCGCATGGCCCCAATGAATTTATCAGAATTGAAGATTTACATAAAGCAGTTGATTTGTACCAGAAAATATTCCCCCTAATACTGGCAAATGAAGACTGTAACAGTTTTCCACCCATTCCATTTAGATTATAGAAAAGCAGCATTCACAATTAAATTACATTTTTTATCGTATTGCAACTCCTACAGTCAATATAGTAGCATATCCGAAAGATTGGTGTGACTTGATCCTACTTTGAATTGACCAAATATGTAACTATGATTGGATGCTGGTACATATCCAAGTCAATCAAATAAAAAATGAGTGCGACATGTGCTCACAACCGTAAGAGGAGGATACAATTCATTTTTCGCTATCTGCCACACTACAGACGTTTTCTCCTGCAAGGATAGAGTGTATTAGACAGAAAAGAGTTAGTAAGATCTGACACTGAATAATTGCCGCTACATCGGAAGTGTCATCACGGCTACTTATATACTATTGACCCCCGAACCGAAAGTGCCACTAATATCTGCCCGAACTCTGCCCCTAGCGAAGTTTCAGAGAACAGGCTCAAGCACGCCGACACCGAACCGGACAGATGCATCGAAAACTAAGGATTGTTCGCTGAGCGTTACTTCCGACTCTGCGAATCCAAAACTGCCTACAGCTTGTCTGCCTTCCTAAAACACAATGTCACAATAAAATGCACATTTTATTTCTCTAATACGTCCTAACTTAGCCGTATAACTCCACACTATTATTTCAGCATTTATACAGTATCTTTGCTCTAGCCACACAGCCATGGTAGTATTTATTTTCGAAGGTCAGCTCATTGAATCCGCCATAGTTCCAGTCACCAATGACCGCATGCTGACCTCCGTAGACTTCATCCTGCTCTGGATCTTGTTCCCAGATCGCTACGGTGAACTTTTTCTGGATTGTAAAGGCTTTCTCAGAACCGTTGAAGTTGATCCGATTAATTACTGAAAATGGGTGACAGAATGGCTGGCAGTTGCTCCTAAAATTAAAGCCATCGATAGACATCAGTAAAACTTTCTTTGATGTATATTTGCCCATTGTTATGCTCCCGATTGCACCAGGGGCCGATGTTATCAACGCCTAAACCCCTAAAACCGGATTGTCTTAAACCCAGGTTTATTTCATGTGTTAAAGATAGCAAAGTTAACCAGGATTTGCGACTTAACCTAGGTTTAGACTTTGATAACATCGGCGCCAGATGTGACTAGTGCTTGAGGCCGGCCGGTCGGCTACCGGCCTGGAGCAGTTTGCAGTGGAGCTATATATGTTGATTTTCGGATGTTATATTAGAAAAATGTAGGTGTACGTGTACACTGACTGCACTGGCTGGCTAGACTCAAGCAGGCTTTTTACAGTCTGTGTAAGTATGAGCTCTAGCTTCCAAACCACGATCCTCCTTGATGCATATCCAGCTTTTGTCCTAGTGCTGTCGGCGCTGGAAAAGGAAGATGATGAGGAAAAAGGGCGCAGACTATGAAACTAAATCCGAGGCTAAATGTGGATATTTAAACGTCAAGATTATTTTGATTATAGTCGTCCAGTAAAACTTTAATTTGTTGAGAATATAGCACGATCTATTCAGTATTTCAGCTACAGTACAGAAGTTAACAGTGATTTTGCGGTTGCGTTGTGACCGCGCGCCGTTATCGATCTAATAAAATTGACAGCCCCTAGCCTACGCCAGCTTTTTACCAAATATTAGGCTCTAATAGGGGCAAGCTGTCTGTGAGTTTCGAGGGTTTTGGTTTTCTGGTTTGTGTGCTAGCAAACTTTTTGTTAAGAAATAACCCTTATTTTTAGGCCTGAAAAGCTAGCTAAGCGCAGTAAAAATGGGGTCAAAAAATTTTTGTCTCCGATTTTGCCGAAAAGGTGCTTATAGGGGTTATTTGACCTGTTGAATTCAATTATGAAATCCGTTTTTCGATATGACGCTTCCTTCGTTCAGTATGCGCTTACAACTGTCTTAGAGCTTTTTGGAGCGATCGCCATCCATACTTCGAGAAATCAATCTAGCATTTCCAAACATTGGAGCGAGGTTTAGTGACCTAGCTTTCGGCACATCTTGGTACACTCACTGGCCTGTAATGCGCAAGGTTTCAGCCGATTCTGTCACAGTACTTTGGAGTAATTGACTCACATCTTCGAAATGGCACCAGAAAACGGCGACAATATCGGTTATGCAAGAGTTAAGACAGATACTTGGAGTATTAATTGGAGCAAAGTTGGGCTCCTTTGATAAACCATAGCTCATTAGACGTTAGTTAACCTCCACCCGTATAGACCTACAACACCTAATTTTTCGAACTTTGATTGTATCGCACAGAAAAGTATACACTGATCTAAGGATTATTTTACACGATATCAAAGCGCTATATGTCAGTACTATTTCTGGAAAATTTGGGTACCGTACCTTGAGCATAGCGATCAGGCCGAGGCAAAGTTTGTGTACGTGTCATGTCGAGCTTAGGACCGACAACACCAACTTCTGGTGGCTCCACAGGACGCTACGCTGCATGGAATTCTTTCAAACTTTAAACTATTTTACACCAAACCTAATACTATTATATGGCAAAAGACTAGCTAGCTTTTCCAACATCGAACTTTTAGTGAAATTCGTAGCCCCCCCTTAAGTCACAAGTCTGTGTTTACTATAGCCTATCTTTAACATTAACACCTAATTTTAACCCTGATTAGCGACATAACCTGGGTTTAGACGTTGATAATATCGATCGGCCCCGTATATCATAAGGCGACCGTAGGGATTGGTGGCCGTCGACCGTCATAAAATATAAATCTGATATTGACCGCCCCGGCCAACAACATTGCAAGCTAACCTACAGTTGCCAGTGAGAATGCGTTTCCTAATTATTTTAGCTCTAATTCACGCATTCTGCAATTCAAAACACGGTGTTTCGGCTTTAGATTGAACCAAACAGATTTTTTTAATTCCCTGCTCGGTTTAAGCTTTAGATTACACCAACCAGTGAAACATACCCTGCGTTGATAGCACCAAAAGTTGCTCCCGACTCGTATCTGTCAAACTTTAAGGTGTCGCCACTGTAATCACTGGTGAAGTAAAGATAGAGCTCGCACTCATAAGTGTGCCTATTGTCACAGCAGGAGAAAATAGGAAAAGGGGAAACTTCCACGTAGACTGGTCGAATGACGACTTTCACGGCTGAAATTGCAGCAAAGCAATATCACTGTAATATACAAAGCAAAGAACTACTTGAATGCCGTAACTTTTCTTTCAACAAGTCAACCATTGCACGAAGGCGTGAAGTATGTAGGACTTAAATTACAAATTTATACACCCCGTGGCTATACAAGCCAGGGATGGAAACTGGGTCATTATTTCTGACCCATGACCCACTTGACCCAAAAGCAAATTTGAACCAGACCCAAGGCGACTCATGAATGTTAAAAATTCCGTGGCCCAGACCCAAATGACCCAGTCGTTTTCGTGACCCAGACCCAGCTGACCCAAGAATTATCGTGACCCAGACCCAAATGACCCAATATAAGTCAACCTAAACTGACTATACATTATCCTTTTGTGAAATGTTTTTGAAACTGTGACACGGAGACACTGTGTAGGCCAATACAATGTAAATTTGTAAATAATTGGTAAATAGTGGTCGGTAAATAATTAGTCAGAATCCAGCAAAAAATTCTTCTGAAGGAGGCTGTAGGTTCGCCCCTCCTTAATCTTGTCATATTCATTATTTTTCAGTAATAGTTATTTTGCTTGGCAGTCCTGATTGATTGATATTGCAAAATATTTAAAATTTTCGATGGAAGTGTACATGGCTTTTATTACGTGAACCGACGCAAACATAATGGCCGGACAAGTCACAGCTAACTATTCATTCCAGAGAAACAATACTAAATTCAATTTAAAATTCGCGCCGAAGGCGCGAAAAAATTTTTAGCCGCGACAGGTTTACGTATAATTGGAACAATGCCAGATCAATTTAAATTTTGGTAAGACCCTGTGACCCAGATCCAAAATGACCCAATAAAAATTGCTGACCCAGACCCAAAGCGACCCACAGAAAGCTTGACCCAGACCCACACTGACCCATCCGGTTCACAAAATTCGTGACCCAAGACCCAGTGACCCAAGCAAAAATGGCGACCAAAACGACCCATGACCCAATGACCCGTCGTGACCCAGTTTCCATCCCTGATACAAGCTATAACATCTGATTGGCAAGATGTCTCTATTCTTCTAAAATAGTATGTGAAAGGTAGAGTAGGGTAGAGTCTAGGAAGGAATTGAGTGGATATAGGTCTGGTTTGACCTTGTTTCGACGGATAGGCATTGACCTTACATAACATAGGGAATGATATTCTTTTGCACTAGGCTTTGGTTTTTGCTCCTGTGTTTTTGTATTCCCTGGTACTGTGCTGTAGTAGAACTGCACCCTTTTGCACTGTAGTTGGGTGTTGCTTTGCATGTTTCGCTTTGCACGTACTTTATTGTACTACTGCAGGTAACCACAGTGGTCGTTTGTTTGAATTCGCTGGACGCAATGATATAGGGCAATCTTCTTTGTGCTTGCTTGCCCAGAACTTGAACAATTGTACATAAATCCAATTATGAACTAATTGTTTTTGTCAGTCGTAGGGTATTTGAACTATTTTAAGTTTGTGGACCAAAGACTTAGGCAATTTTCGGACATACTTTGAATCACACTGCCTGACAGATTGCAGTATGTTCCGCTCTGAAGCTAGAGCAGGATTTACAGGCGGGATGGCTCAGCTTGGCTACTTCGTCACCGTCGCCGGTAGTTACATAGATTCCACTACCACCATTTTCCACCCCACCAGCAGCGACTCCATCCGCCCAGACGATGAGAGACGGTTTTGGCTAGGCTGCGAGTGTAACAGTGGTGGCAGCCAGCTTCACCGGGACTGGATCGCTTTTTCAAGTAGGCACAAGTTGCTGTGAATAAGCATCGTCCATCAGCCACTTGTCGGATAGCAGCAGTAGGTCTCTGGTGCAATCTTCGAGTCCGCACTGTTTGGGGATCGTGCGGTCCTCACCTCGCCAGGACAGTTGGGTCTTCAAAAATCATTGATTGGCACCAGCTCGGTCACATAAGGGTTCGCCTTGGGTTTGTCTGTGGGAGCCGCAAAGATTTCTCATATGCCAGAGCAGTTAGCTGCTGCCGCCTGAGGAATCAGTGAATCAGATTTTCCTCCAGTAGCAGCAGTTCCACTGATGCCGCTCACAGGCAGCCGGTAATGGAGCGGGCGGCCATATTTTGGATGACTTCCAGAGTGTTGATATGAGTATCCGCAGCACAAAACATCCATCCTCCTCTACAATATTCAATTGTTGACTTGACGACGCTCAGGTACAGCAGTCTGAGATATGTTTTGCACATCCCCCAATCAGTCGAGGCCACAGCCGACAGTACCCTCGCCTTGGCCATGCCTTTGCTTTCAAATTGACAATGTGTGGGCCAAAGTTAAGAAGTCTATGGAAGGTTACTCCGAGAAGGACAGGGTTGGCTTTGAAGAGAATGTTCTCAGCTTCGATCGAAAGACTGGGCCTGTAGCTGGCTTCTTTATTCCAGGTGGTGAAGAAGGAGGCTTCGCGCTTGGTGGCATTTGCTATAAGCTTCCATTTTGCAGACCGTTGATGGATGGAGTGCAAGACATACAGCATGAGATCTACCGCTAAGGCCAGGTTGAGTTCTGAATCTATAGAGCCAGGTCGTCGGCGAACAGAGATGCCTGAACACCTCGTTACAGGTTGGCCAGAATGTCGTTGTAAAAGGGAGGAACAGAGTTGGCGATTAGGCAGTTTCCCAGAGGTACACCATGATGGAATTTCCTGTATGGGCCATTGCGACCAGTGAACCCCACCTTTCCAAGCCTATCTGATAGCAGATTCTTGGACCATCTGACGAAGCATTTAGAGCAGGACCATATCAATCATCTTCCGAACCAAAACCCGTTTCCAGATGATGTTAAATGCTTTCCTTAAAATCGATGAGTACGAGCAAAGTCCACTTAGGCGGGCTTTCAGCAGCAAAAATTGTCTGTGTGAACTGAATAAGGCGCAGAGGACGGAATCCGGCCTGTTGGTCGTCCAACAGTCTTCGTTTCATCTAATCAGTGCATCAGCCGAGCCTTCACTCTTCTCGAATAGCTTGGCAATGCAGCTGGTTGGGCTTACGGGGCAATAGGAGGAAACATCGTCCGCGGGTTTTCCTTTTCTCAATATCGGAATCATTTACGCCCTCATCCAGGCACGCGGTATTTCCCCACCGGGCCATGACAAGTTCAATAGGTCGAGAAGGCAATCCTGGCCATGCGATCCGAGATTTCAACATTTCATTTTATTTCCGAGTCGCAGCATTTCATTTGGAATGCCATTTAGGCATTCTGCCTAATTCAACTTCAGTTCTGCCAAACGTGACTCTAATTCCGTGTTAGCGAATGGTTGGCAGAAGGGGACTTCACAGTCACGTCAAGTCCTCAAGGACTGATGGTTGGCTGGAATGATTTTACAAACGTCCTTCGTATCCTTGATGTGACTGACTTAGGTGTATTCTTGGACATATCCTTTTCCATTGGCACTGTCCGATGATAACAGTTTTCCACCCCGTCTAACAGCCTGGCCAAAATTTCCTTTGTCAGGGGCCAGTGTTATCAAGCATCTCACCCCGGGTTGAAACGTCAACCCGGGTTGAGTTTGGGGTTGAAAATGTCAACGCAATGTTATCAAAATTGGGTTGAATTTACCCTGCTTGGAATAGCGGGGTTGGGGTTGAGATTTAGGTTGAGTTCCAACCTAGTGTTATCATTGAATCCGGGTTGAAAATTTGGGTTGGTTTTCGGGTCGAAATCGTAGAATCTCAACCCTCCTCAGCTAGGAGGGTTGAGATTTCAACCCGGGTTGAGATAACGGATATCCAGCCTTTCGTTCTAGTTTTATCAATTTGCCATAGCTGACGAATGGAACTAGGAATAGTCGAATTTTAAAAACTAAAGAAAGATCTTTCAATATTTTCGTGAATCATGGCATGAAGAAATCAAAACAAAAAAGCAGGATTGAAATAAAATGAAGAGCCCGTTTATCCAGTCTTTTTCATAAATTTGTTTCGCCTTTTTGTGGTCGCAATTAGTGTTTTATTTGCTACTATATCAGCGCATGATAAACTAAAGAACTTTGTATAATTATTTATTGCTACAAATGTAAGTTGCATTTACACAATTTTCCGTTACACGCCTTCAATTTCAGCAGCTGTTGGAACGGCAGCATTCTTCTCGCTAAGGCCCTTTTTGGGTTGAAACCTGGGTTCAAATCGGGGTTGAAACTGCTCAACCCGGGTTAAGTTAACCCAACCCCAAAAATGTTTGATAACATTCGGTTGAGCAGCGGGGTTTAGCCAACCCAAAATTTTCAGGGTTGAACCCAAAAATGGGTTCAACCCGGGTTGAACTCAACCCGATGTTGATAACATTGGCCCCAGAACTGCCACTGATCGATTTAACAGTCATTTTGACTTTTGAAGCGTCACTTCGAAGGTCTAGTGCAGCGACGAAGTTACGCCAGCTGCAACGTTTCATGTCCACAATGGAATTTCTTCGTTGGCGCTGCGCTGCTATGTATTCTGTTTGGTTATTTTCAGTCGAAAGGAATGGCCGCTTCCAAACTCTGGCTTCCCTCACTAGCTAAGATAGAGTCTCCGATCACCAAACCTTCACGTTTAATCTAAGGTTTCTCGGGATAGTCTGCTCCGCAGCTTCCGGGATGAGTTCTAACAGCCACCTGTTCAAGCTATGGGGAGTACAGTGGGCTGGTTTAGTGTCTTCAATAATTTACTGGAAATCAGTCCACCGCGCTTTACTTTAACAGTAGAAACGCTTTACGATGGAATAGAACGGCACAGTGACTATATGGAATCACAGAGAATGGGGTAGTGGCGGGAGGTAGGAGCGTCAACGGTATGAAAAGAGTACTTTTTTACAGCATCGGTTTAGTAGAGTGATGTCAGGACAGGTCTTGCCTCCAGCCTGGGGATTGATGCGTATTGACGTAACATCGTTTTCCTACAGCAATGGGATGGCGGACATCCAGTTGGCTAGTGAGTTGCCAACATCATTTTGGGGCCGCCAAGGGTCCCACACAGGGATGAGCATTTAGATTACCACCTGATATATAAGTGTCTGTTCGTGGTGGGTAGAAAGTTAGAGTCGAAATTGTGGACTAGCTGGTCATGGCTGTCGTTGAGGATGAGCGGGACGTAGAGGTTGACTAATGTGAAGTTGCCTGATTTCAGCTGAAGGTGAACAAGTCCGAACAAAAATCATTTGGGGTCACGTGTGTTCTGTCGTCCACCCGGTGCCACGCCTCATTAGGGTTGCTACGTCGTTGCCAATGGCGCTACCCGCCTGCCTTCCCATCCGCCTATAAGAATGTAATTCGTCGAAACCTTGGATAGAGGTTTTCTCCCCAAGCTTCGGCCAGGATTCCTGTACAAGCATTAGGTCAACGTTATAGTTCCTTATGAGTTTCTCCGGCACAGTTCGCTTCCCATTCCTCTGGAGAATCCTCACGCTGTCCCTCTGTTTGAGCGGTGCAGGGCAACCAACCGTCGACAACTTCCAAGTCCGGTCCGGTTACGTTACACAGTTCAGAAAATGTAACAATTCAATCTCAAGAAAGATTAAAAACCCAGAACCTACAGCACCACTCCTGACTACAGAATCCGAATACTCCCAGCAAACTCAAAATTACGTATATAGCTGTGGAACGAATTACTTAACAAGTCAAGAACCCCAAGAATCCCCAGACTCCCATCGAAAAATTAAACTGTACGTAGGTATAGATCAACTCTCTGCCCAAAGCTCTGATAAAGCTGTTAACAGATCAGAACGCATCAACAGTGACGTTTAGCTTGATATGGGGATATAAATAATTGTCAGCTCTGTACGCGGATTCAAGTACACGTAGAGGGGGCAGCCAGACCACAAACTGCAATGTTGCAAATGAACTGACTTTCAACTTAAAATGAATTTAATTTAGAAATTATGGAAAATAAATTATTGAAAAAATAATTGAAATTAAATTTAAATGATTTCACGACAGTATATTGTAATGTTTTTGGTGTAGTGTAATTTCCATTTAAAAGCAAGAAAACAATCTACAATAACCCATGTCATGGAGGTGCTAAAGTGGGAATGACCTTCCCTGTTTCTGCTCTGTCTGCAATGTGTATATCGAAACAATGAATTCTTCAAATGTTACCTACGTTCCGTTTCTTGCTGCTGACACTTAATCGATGCAGTCGGGTAATCAAATATTCTAACTCCGTGCACGGCAAACTGCGGGATGAAAAAAATCCAAACAACGAAGAAATCTAGAAAATCATCATTATCACCTTTAAGGCTAATGGCCTTTTGACAAAAAGATTATATAAATGTATTAAAGATACGTATTCATAAATTAACAGATTAAACTACTTAAGCAGATTAAACTGAGCCACGACTTAAACGGACTAACTTAAACGGATTAAATTAAGTGCTTGCTTGAGAATTAACTGCTCATTTGAGTAGCAACAATAGAGTGCTACCAAGAGTACATAATATAAGAGTAAGAAACTCTTACAGTAGCATGTACAAATCAGGCTAGGTATGCTCGGTGCGTTAAGTCGCCCCCCCGAAAGTGTCGGGGGGTCCCACTTAGCACTAATTACACGCTTTCATATAAGCGTGTGTCTGCTCTCTGATTCGCCCATTAGCCTAAGTCCTACTGTAGGTAATATATTAGTAATTTTAATTAATTAATTATAACTTAAATAAGGTTAATGCAATTAAAAAACTACTTCGAAAACTTTGTAGCATTTTTCTGCTCTTTTCAACGATATAAAAATTATTGCATAATACAAAAATTCGAAGGAATGTAATCTGCAATAATTTTTATATCGTTGAAAAGAGCAGAAAAATGCTACAAACTCGTCGAAGTAGTTTTTTAATTGCATTAACCTAATTTAAGTCATAATTAATTAATTAAAATTACTAATAAATTACCTACAGTAAGCCTTAGGCTAATGGGCGAATCAGTGAGCACACACACGCTTATATGAAAGCGTGTATTTAGTGCTAAGTGGGACCCCTCCCCCGAGACTTTCGGGGGGGGGGGTCCCGACTTAACGCACCGAGCATACCTAGCATGATTTGTACATGCTACTGTAAGAGTTTCTTACTCTTATATTATGTACTCTTGGTGCTACTATATAATGAGATGCACAATACACAATGCTTACATAGATTAATTTAGCCCTGAACAACATCGAAATGTCGCAATGCTTCTGTTGTAAGCACGCGCAAGAAGGGTGACGTTACTTTGATAATAAAATTACACTAAAAAGTGAGTTTCCCAAAGGTGAAAGGAGACCAAATTTTGAAGCACACTTTTTAAAGCGGTAAGATTACGAAAGCAACCTTACTAAAATATTTTTGCTAGTAACTTTCCTATTTTTGTGTGTTAGAAACTGGGGTTTGAATTTGTCAAATTAGCCTTTAAACTAACTACAATTACATCATCGAACAAATTTATGGAAATTGGCTAATTTATACCTAATTACTACTAATTGATCCATATTAACACTGATTAACTACAAATATGGTCATTTTATGCTAAATAAACGCCTGCGTAATTATTTTAATTGACTAAGAGACCATCTTCCAGTATGTTACATTTACTGCCACAAATATTGAGTTTTTGCAACTTTTCATTTCAGTTCATAATTCAGAACTCTTAGTGAATTTATGACACTTTTGGAATGATAATAAACTGACAAGAGGAACGAAAAGGTCCCATCCCGGAAGAATTCTTGATTAGAGAAGAATACCCACTCTTCCATAAGGGTTTTTACCAGGGATGGAAACTAGGTCATGGGTCGTTTGGGTCGCCATTTTTTGCTTGGGTCACTGGGTCTTGGGTCACCAATTTTGTAAACCGTTTGGGTCAGTTTGGGTCTGGGTCAAACTTCCAGTGGGTCACTTTGGGTCTGGGTCAGAAATTTTTATTGGGTCATTTTGGGTCTGGGTCACAGGGTCTTACCAAATTTCAAATTCGAAGATCTGGCGTTGTTCCAATTTAACGTAAAACTGTCGCTGTTAGAAAAATTTTTCGCGCCGTCGGCGCGAATTTAAATTGAATTTAGTATTGCTTCTGTGAATTCAGTAGAGTTAGCTGTGATTTGTCCAGCCATTATGTTTTCGCTGGTTCACGTAACAGAAGCCATGTACACTTCCATAGATTTTAAAATTTTAAATATTTTGTTACATCAATACCAGTCAGATTTTTCAAGTAAAATATGTAACTATTATTGAAAAATAATGAAAATGACAAGATTGAGGAGCTCTGAACCTACAAACTGTACATGTCGGTATGTATAAGATATACTTCTTACCCAACTTCAAAAATCAAGAAAGTTACGGCGTTTCAAAACCACTTCACAAAAGGATAATGTGAAGTCAGTTAAGGCCGAGTTATTTTATTGGGTCATTTGGGTCTGGGTCACGATAATTCTTGGGTCAGCTGGGTCTGGGTCACGAAAACCATTAGGTCATTTGGGTCTGGAATTTTCAAATTTCATGGGAACGGAATTTTCAAATTTCATGGGTCGCCTTGGGTCTGGGTCAAATTTGCGTTTGGGTCAAGTGGGTCATGGGTCAGAAATAATGACCCAGTTTCCATCCCTGGTTTTTACCTCATTCTAATTCAAATCTCCATTCGGATTTGTTGTTAAATCGCATGTGTTTTGGTAGCTCTCCTGGTATTAGCCTAAGCTTAAATCTTAAGTCACTGTTGTGCTGTAGCGCACCAAAAAACCATGTGCTTAGCTTTTCTGTGTATCCGCAAAAGCATGCTAAACTTAGCACAAACTAGCAGGAACCAAAAGAGATCATAACAAAAACATGGCATGAAAAGAAACGTGTACAATTCGTGTAACTTTGTACGAAAACTTTTGGAATTCGTGTAAAATAATCATTTACATGATCTTATTTTTGACCACGGTTCCTTATAATATGTTCTCTGTTACACTACATTCTATGCTACAGACGGACTCACACAATCACATTCTATGTAACATCAATTTTTTTCAATTCGGTTCTAACGTTTTATGTTCATAGCAATAAATATATTCTTATCGTGAACTGTTCAAATGCACTCTAAGTAAGGCACAAACAGAAGCACAACCAAGAGTGGAATTTAGCTTAACAGGATGCACAAGTATAAGTAAATACAAGCACAATCCCCATAATCTCGTGATGCTGTATCAGTACCAAGAAGAGCAAAGCTAAATTTAAAATTGTTTAGACTGTGCTTGTGCCATAATCACGCTTTCTGGTTTGTTATTATTATTCTAGGGGCAGCTTGTCAGCCTGAGCCAAATCGGTAACGACAGTTCTTTCGAACCAAATGGGGTGCCATTAAGCCATTATCACACTTAGTATAGAATAATTTACATGGCATAGTTAAATATGATTCAAGTATACTTCCGGCATACCCTTTGTCTAATTCGTCACAATTCTTCAAAAGTTGCAAATGCAAAACTTACAAAGTACTGAAGAACACATATTATGCTGTTTGGCATACAGATACCTGTAGGTACTTGATGTTATCTCATCAGATTTTATTCGTGAATGACTGAATAGCCCTATATTCAACGTAAATTCAATTGGAAGACGCAAAAGCTCAAAACTTGCTTCTTTTTGGACAGGATTCATTCACTACCTGGTTCGCCATGTGATCCGTGAGTGATGCTCAACACTGAACGTGCTTCTCCTTGACTAACCCTGAGGTTTGAGGTTCAGAAGGAGCAAACAGAATAAAACAAAGAGACAAAGCAGCCTGCAAACATATTTTTCCGAGCGGAGTGTGAAGAACTGTTTCCAGTAAATAATTGTGTATGTACTGCCAAGCATGTCATAGTTCGATGAGTTATGATTCTTTCTAATTTTGTTTTTATTAATAAAGCGATAAGATATAACGAGTCCGTCATGTTAAGCTAACTCTGGTCGGCAGGCTTAGTCGTGGCTAAAATTTATACTTATATATACAAGGTAATTAGTTGCAGCAAGCCTTGTGTTGTAATAATCCGAAGAATTAGCTGGAATTGCAGCCAACTTGGTTTCGTGGAATCTCGCTATAAGTGCGTACTCAAAATGTTTTGATAGGTACCTATACAGTGGAGAAATGGAAATTACCTAGTTTGAAGTTGGAAATGGAAATAATCCAATTAAACCAAACCCATTAAACATTTTCTAATTGCTATCCCTGAAGCTGCAATGTTTGAAAATGTAGTTTTCGCCTTAATTGCCTTAAAACAGGAGCTGGATGGTCAGCCGACGGGATCACATGAGGAACTGATGTCATGAGGGACCTACGGCAATTTTACGAACTTATCACAGAGACTGCCTGACGAGTACGTTCGTGACTTTTTTGAGCGCCAACAGAAGCCAGTCAAAGAGGAATCGAGCCACCAGTATATCAATGAGCGAGTGAGCTCAGTAAGGTCACTTGTAAGGGATTTCCAACGCCACCCCAAGGAACGAGAACTGAAAATGGTGGAACTACGGGCCTAACGAGGACTGAAAGCGTCTTTAAACAAAAAATTGCTAGCTCGTTTGCTGATGCTCACTGGTTTTCTATCAACGACAACCAGCAACAACAACCTGGTACGTTACCTGCTTTGTGTCCTCCTTATCCCTGTCTAACGGTTGAGAATGACCAGTTTTATATTTATGGCTGCCATTTTCACTGAGAGCACCTAGAAAGATGGGACTGCCCTGATACCTGATATAAGAATTTAATCCTATTCATTTTATTATTAATTATTTTGACGGGTCCTAGGTGCACCCAGAAAAGTTAAAGCCGCCAAAGTCCGTAGCTGTCAGAATTTTTGCTAAATTGCAGAAAATCAACTAATTGATTTCTAGATGCAAAAGTTGATTGTGCGACGGAACTAACTATAGGTTATTTTAATGTGCAGTATCTGTCTATCAGCTGGAGAAACGGTATCTTCGCCGACGAACACAGCCTGCGCTGTACTCGGTTGAATGCGGCGCTCGAACAGGGCTGAATCATCAAAATTTTTTATTGTCGACGTATGGTTGCAGAGACTTAATTTTTCTAGCTGGCATAGAAATATTCTCCTAAAACCATTTCGACGTGTTGAAAAAAGGAGCAAATGCCCAGACTGATAACCAGTAATAACGGGCCTCTGTTCCGGAAAAATGTAGAAAATCGACACTTGCGCTAAACTACCCATCCAGCATTAAAGGCTTAAAATAATCTTAAAGTTATTGTATTATTAATTAACATGATGTCGGTGATATATGGGCTCGCAATTGGTGTGTCACTTTGTTTTCCTGTGTTTTACAAGAAAGAAGGAGTACTTTCTTCTGCACTTACACAGGAAAGGAGAGACTTCATGTCCTGTTCTCCTCTTGCATAGGAAAGACTCCTTGTTCTGTTCTGTACTTGTTCTCTTCTGTTTAGCACTTGTTTTTCTGTTGCACTAGAAAGGAGAGACTCGTTGCTGGTGCTGATACAAGCAACTGTGAAGTAAGTTTGGAGCGTAGATGTTGCTGTTGTAGCGATGATTGTTAATCTGGTGATAATTGTTGATAATTGACTGATGTCTCTATGTTTCTTCAGTGTTTTAAACGAATATCAGACAAACTATGATATGCTAATAAGTTTCGTGTTAACTACGTAAAGAAAAGCAAGACTATACAATAAAGAGCCTTTGTTACTATTTGAATTATAATGCTGATGAATAAATCGAATGCAGTAATTTTACTAACACAGAATTAATATACGGACAATTCATATATGAAAAAGTTCAAAGTTTTCGTAGAATTCGTAAATGCTGGTGGTCCGTCTTCTGGTCGTTTCCTTATGCTTTAATCATGGAGCTCCTACAATACAAAAACAAATGTATATATGTATTTTTATGTTAGTGTGTTTGGATATTAAAATATATACAACTGAGAAAATATTAGACTACTTTGTCTTTTGGAAACAATACACTTTGTCTTTTGGAAACAATACACTTTGTCTTTTGGAAACAATACACTACTTTGTTTGTTCCTGTTTTTGTCTTCCTGTTGCTCCTGCTGATAGAGGAAACTGTGAAGTAAGTTTCTACTGTAGAATAGTCGTCCTGTTTTCCACTGTGAAGTAAGTTTGGAGTGTGTACAGGAGCAACAGGAAAAGAAGCAAGTGGAAAATAGCTTGACTGAACAGGAACTGTGAAGTAAGTTTGTAGTGTAGAATAGGCTTCCTGTTTTCGTGTTGCTCCTGTTGATAGAGGCAACTGTGAAGTAAGTTTGCAGTGTAGAATAACGTCTTCCTGTTTTCCTGTTGCTCCTGCTGGTGTTGGTTTTTATTTGGCGGTAATGTCGTCTAGTTGTCAAGTTTGTTTACAGGACACTGTTTTCTGATGTCCTGTTTTTTCTTCTCTTTTCTTGACGTTGTCAGGTTTTGTCAAGGTTTGTCAGCACAGGAGCAACAGGAAAACAGTTTGGCTAGGGCGGCATTCAGAGTCATCGGAGACAATGAAATTGGCCAGAAGTACGTTTGTAGTGTAGAAGTAAGTTTGGACAGTGTACAGGAGCAAAAATGAAAACAGCTTGATTAATCAGGCAAATGTGAAGTAAGTTGGCTTGGCATGTGTGGAGGAGTAAGAGGGAAAGAAGAGAAACAGGATTAAACAGGCAACTGTGAAGAAAGTTTGGAAGTTTGGACAGTGTACAGGAGCAATAATGAAAACAGCTTGATTAAAAAAGCAAATGTGAAGTAAGTTGGCTTGGCTATACAGGTCACTGTGAAGTAAGTTTGGAGTGTGTACAGGAACAACAGGAAAAGAAGCAAGTGAAAAATAGCTTGACTGAAGAGGAACTGTGAAGTAAGTTTGTAGTGTAGAATAGGCATCCTGTTTTCCTGTTGCTCCTGTTGATAGAGGCAACTGTGAAGTAAGTTTGTAGTGTAGAATAGTCTTCCTGTTTTCCTGTTGCTCCTGCTGGTGTTGGTTTTTATTTGGCGGTAATGTCGTCTAGTTGTCAAGTTTGTTTACAGGACACTGTTTTCTGATGTCCTGTTTTTTCTTCTCTTTTCCTGACGTTGTCAGGTTTTGTCAAGGTTTGTCACCACAGGAGCAACAGGAAAACAGTTTGGCTATACAGGCCACTCTGAAGTAAGTTACAGGCCACTGTGAAGTAAGTTTGTTTTTTTGTTTTTTGACGAAAATGAAATTTTATTGAATAAAATATATTAAAAATAAAAAATTAGTAAATTAATGAAATTAATCAAAAATACATAAGGGGACGATTTGTTTATGAAATAATGGCTTATATACTACTGAATGTTTTTCACCTTTTATGGTTTAATGATTCAGTTAGGAGAAAATCCCTTTTGAAATGTATGTGATTTACTATTTCGCTTATGACAAAGTCCCTTTTTGCAGTATTTTTCTATTAAGAGGTTATGGGATTAGTATTGTCTATTGTGCACAGTGTATAAAAGAATTGATTTATGCAAATTAGGTTTTTGAATCTTTAGATTGTCTGCCGTTTAGAGTTGTCTACGTTTAGAAAACCGGTTTGCATTGTTTGAAGAGAAACAATAAGCTTAAGATTGTTAAGTTACAGTGTCCTGTAATCAAAATTATTTCTACTTGCAATTTACAGGATTTTGCAACAATATTGATGTCAAGTAGAAGAGGAACAGGAAAACAGTAAACAGAGAAACTAGTCCTGTATCTTGTGCCATGAAAAAGAAGGAAGAGAATATGTAAAGAAGAACTTGTCGTCTGTATTAAGAGTTTATACATAGTGTGATGAGTATACTGTTCTTAAAACTTTAAAAAAGCTTACTCTTGTTGGTCATCATCATCATCTGGGCGCCAGCCTCTGCGTTTCTTTTTGCGAAAAGGGCGGTCTTCAGAGTCATCGGAGACAATGAAATTGGCCAGACTATTATCAGTTTCTGTGCTACAAAAAAAAGAAAGTAACATTATAAATTAAAATAACGTTTTTAGTTGTTAAAAAAGAAAAGACAGAATGTTTGAATAGTAAGTCAAAGTTACGCTGAAAATTTGAAAATTAAGGCTAAAGAAAAGAAAATTGGCAAATTTTATTCGTCGTGCGAGGTTACAGTAGTGAAGTACCGCATAAAAGAATGCCGTGAAGAATGTCTTAAATTGTATATATTGGTGAAAGTTGAATGATGAAAAAACAATTGTAATAGAGTGGTTATTTAAGGAATTATAAAGTGGTGATAATATAAATTTTTGTTTACCTTGAGTAGGTCTCTGGAGAAGACGTTGAGCTTGTCTTCCATTTGCAATCTTACTCTTTGTTCCTTTTCAATTTCTTTCAGTTCACAAACAGCAGCGTTTATATCAGGAGAAGGTACTATCTCTAAAAAAATATATTCAAGTACATCATTGTATTTCTTTGGTAATCTATTTTCATTTGTTGGGAAAAACAAATAGAATATAGTTGCTAAGTAAGACGATGCTACATGTTTGAATTATTAGTAAACGTAGACAAATCGTATGATTCATATGAAAACAAGATCTAGATCATCCTGACTGTACTCTTACTGTTTTTATTAGCAAAAGAATAAACTAATAAAAATTTTTTATCCCTGTCTTATTTCTTGCTTACCGTTGTAAACAGTTTCTGTAGAATCTGCTCTGCACAGGCTTTGGCTTGAGTTTGTAAGCCCGTCCATGTCTTGGTAAGACTCGTCCGCGTTTTGGATCATATTGTTTATGGGTTGTGAAACTCTTTTAGTACGTAAAGAATATCTTACATATCATGAGATGATAGTGTTTCTAGACAAATAATGTAAAGTCTAACTTTCAGATTGATAATTTTAAAATTTCAGACAAATCACAAAATATAGTTGACTGCAAATACATTAAAACAACGTTTTACAGAAGACAATTTTAAGTTTTTTAAGCAAAAATAATGGAAGACGGAATTTCAAAAATCTAAAGGAGCAAAGTTTAGCAAAGTAACAAATAAGTGTGCTTGAATTAATCTAGTATTGAAAATGTAAACAAAGAATAAAAAATTAACACAAGAAGGTGTAAGTGCGATGCCGATTGATTTAAAATTTGACAAGCAACAGAGATGAATCAAACATATAGTAAACAAAATGAACTTTTAGATCTCATAAACAAAATTTAGTTTTTTTAAAAAAAATAAGAACGAAAGATAAATTCTAAAAATTATGTTACAATAATAATTTCTGTTTACCTTGAGTAGCTCTCCACAGTCAGAATTTCATTAGTTAGAATTTCATTAGTCAGACTTTAAATTTTGAAATAAGTTGAACTTTCAATTGTCAGAATTTCATATTCAGAATTTTGTTTTCCGAGATTCTCCACAATTTTGCACGTTGCTGCACAATCTTAGTCGCTTTCCGTAAATTAGGCTAGCTTAGAGAAGAGCACAGCTAAACTTAACTCTTTTGTAGCCGTTAACCCTTCCCCAAAAATCCCTTTGATGATTTGCGCCATACCAAGACTACACAATCTAAGTTATTACGTACACTTGGCCATTCTGATTCTTTTAGGATTCGAAAGAAACAGCCTATCGTCATGCTGCTGTCTCTACGATTTAGGCAGATGGGATCAAGTAAACAATCTCTGTCCCAACTTCAATTGGGGGAGATAGTTTACTTGATGCTAACTTTTTCAAAACTTGACCAATTTAGCTCAAATTTTGTGTGGGTGCATTCCAACATACATTTGTTTGATTTGTAATGAAATTTTAAAAATTTATTTTTAAGTTTTTTAAGGGGAACGAAAAAATGTTTGTCATTGATCTTGCCGAAACATTGTATATAGGAATTTCCTGTGGCGCAAAACACGAATCTGAAGTCCGTTTTTCGATTCAGCTTTGCATTAGTTCAGTATAAGCTTACATCTTAAGCTTACTCCTTTAGCTTACTCTGAACTAAAGACAAGAACTGTTTCAGTTATAGATTTATGAGAAAACCCCCTTTCCTTTTAGTTGGAATTTGGAATCACTTTATAGGACTAAACACAGTCTTCTGTATGCGAGATGTTCAATTATGCAAATTAGGGTCCGTGTTAACTTCCATTTTCTTTTCGACAGACTTCTTAGTGTGCAGTTCCGGAAACCGGTTTTCGTGTAAGCTTTTGCAGAAACTGTCTGCTATTTTAACTGTGTGTTCAGAAATGCAAACACTTTAAATATCATTTGAAGTATATATTTTATTTTTAAAATAATGAGCGAGAAGTCTTTTTTCAAAAAATTTTAGTCTGCCTTTGTATTAACAATAGCAATAAGAAGGAATAAAATGCGACGTATTATTAGCTACCTGATACCTGTAGTCGTACAAAAAGGGTTGCCTAAGAAATTGTAGTCGTACAAAAAGGTTTGCCTAAGAAATTTCATTTGTGAGAAAATCCCTCAGCAGATAAGTATACAGCTGTAATGTTAAAGAGACAAAAAGCTAACTCTGCTACAAGGTGAATATGCAAATTAGTTAATTTCGTGGACGTGTCATATGATCCGTGGTGTAGCTGTTACGCATATACACAAGTAACTGGAATTGTATTGCATACATAACTGTTTAGCATAAACAAAGTCTTACTGTTGAAGAAGAGCTTCACTAAAACGCATAAAAACAAGCTAATCGTCTTATTTTTGATACGTGCTACAAGAATACATACCATGGTGTTCATAGGCAAAAAATCTGTAGACGGCCACCTTTGAATAGGCGGCTAATCGGATATTCGTTAATAAGAAATAGCCTTACATTCCAACGTAAAAATATCCGGCGCCCATCACTACTCTTAAGATTTAAAGTCAAATATTGTAAGAAATGTGTATAAAGAGTAAAACAAAAAAGCTAGGAAGCTAGAAAGATGGAAAAGCTGGCAAAAGGATGCTTGCAATAAGTGCAGTTTGTGCAATTTTAAAATTTTAATGCTAAATAAAGAAAAGTTGCTGAAATCTTGAAATCAGTTAGCAATGAGGTAAAGGTGAACTTCACGTGACAGGACAATTCAGCCGTAAAATCGATCAACAATATGAAACTTACCACCTAACTTGGTTTGAACCTTGGCGCCGCTCTCATTCTGAATCTTCTTAAGTATTTTCCCTGCTTTCCAAAAATCACACCGAAGGCTATTCTGGCATCAATACCTAAAAACGTTTTTTAGGTAAGATCGGCACAGAAAATTCAAAGAAATAATACACAAATATTATCTGAAGAATGCGGTTACTAAATGCGAAAATAATGTAAAATCGAATTAGCATAGTTGCCGTTAATTGTAATTCGCCGAAGCCTGTTACCGAACAAAATTCAACCCAGTTTTCCCAGTGATGTATAACAAATATCGAAGAAGTGTGTATTTAACAAAATTTTCTATCAGTTAATTCCAAAAAGAATTTTAACCATTTTTTGGAACAGAATCTTGGACAGACATGTACATTGCACAAAGAAGTCCTTCATTCAAAGGCAAACCACACCACCACAATTAGGTTAAGTAAAACGTTAAAAAATGAAGAGTGTAGGCAGAGTTCTACTGTTGAACTGAAGTGTCACTGACGGTTAACTTGCAATTTCAGCAGCCCCCCCTCAACCCTCCTTCAATCTCGGGGAGGGGGCATACCTGTAGTCCAAGCTCCATAGCGGTGGTCATCAGATGATGCTGTGCCGTGGAATTGTCCGCGTGCTGCAAACGTCCGGTAGACCTCCTGGGCCAGCCGGTAGACCAGTGTGGAGCTCTTCACATGCGTCTGTATGCAAGTCAGCACGCTGTTCAGACGAAAAGACTGAGTGAGTCTACAAAAAAAGGAGACGGCAGGTACAAACAAAATATATTCAAGGAAAAGTACCACACAAAAGTAATCATCAGAAAGAAATTATTGAAAACTGCTCTGCAGACAATAATATGGTAAAGCCTTAATCCGAAACAGGAGAGAGCCAATGGTCGCGGTGAGCGCTCTTACCCAGGCAGAACTATTATTATATTATCCAAAGGAGCCCATTGTATAAGAAGGACAGCCAGCTCGGTTCTAATTTGCTCTTTTTACCCCGGCCAACTAACCATTAATTACTAATTAACGACAGAACCTAGAGAGGCGATTTAAATACCAAAATGATAGCCTAGACAGGGCTTGATAAGAAAATAATTTATAGCCGGATTGCTCCACTGGGTAGTTCTGCAGAGTCCAAAAAGTGACTACCTTGGTTTTTTCCCGACCTCTATATCCACATTCACTTTCTTGGAAGGGTGAAGGGGAGAATTTCTTAGAGGGGGATGAAAATGAAAAATTAAGAAAATAGAAAACTAAACGTTTCCTTGATGTAAAAGTAGAAGGCATCAGACTTACATTTAACAACACAAATACACATGAATTAGGGTGGAGTCTAGGGGGGGCCAGCTGTTGCAGTTTACCAATCAGACTTTCAGCTTGTTTAAGGGAACGATGCTTGGCATAGACACAGGCGAGCAGGATACGTTGCTGACCAACGACTGAAACAACAATAACAAGATGAAACGATAACTAAAATTAAAAATCTAGTCAAAAGCTGAATTTGCATACTATAGGCACTGTAGTTCTTAGTTGCAATTCACAGAGTTGCCATTCATATTTATTGAGGTGGGGCCAGTTCCACTAGAACCGGTTGGAACCGGAGCCGACTCGGAAGGATTTTTAGAACCGGAACCGGAACCGGAACCGATAGGATTTGGAACCGGCCGGTTCCACGCATAAAATTGGGTTTGAACTAATTTTTTGCAAGTTCAAAATTTCCAAAAGCTGGATTTTGTAGTTCAAAGTAGCAATGGACAGAGTTGCCATTCATGCATATTTATTTATATTATTATCTTTTTCAAACTAAGCTTTTTAAGATTGAAACTTAAAAACTAGTTTGAGCAGAAACTGAACAAATTCAGACCTGAAACCGAAATATGGAGGATGAAACTGATAATAATTAAGGAATTATTGGAATTGAAACTAAAACCGAAACTACAAACTTCAGAGCCTAAACTGGAAACGGCACAGCTTCAGATTCCACTGATGCTGTAAAGAATTTTTAAATTGTATTATTCATAGAAATAGAAGCTAGTGCTATCACGACGGATGGAAGCACATTGTTTTAGAAAAAACTAAAGTTTACAGGTGTTGAAATCTTTGAAAGTTGAGTAATTTTTCTAGTTTTAAGCTATATACTTCTTCGGCATCTGAGACGAAAGTCTATCAAAGATCAAATAACGAACCGTCTGTAGAAGTATGTAATGTTAGCTATTTTTGTGTAATCAAGCTGCAGTATATTTCCTCGCCAAATTTTAATATTTTAATAATTTTAGTTTCCAATTTGGCTTTCAGCTTTTAAATATTTTAACTACATCAAAATTTTTTGAAACCTATTTACTTCTTTAGATACTGTTGTCAAAGAAATTTTAAGATAAGAGAAATTTTATCACCACTATCTTAATTCTAACACTCTTTTCTGAATGAAGCGTTTGCTGTTTTCAAGATTCTGTTCAGAAGGCACTGTCTGTCTTTAGATACCCAGTATAATAGCACCGTTGATTGTCGAAACAGTTTGCTCGATCATCAGACTAAAGACAAGTTTTAATGTATGCTGTGTAACCTAACAGCATTTGTACCGAAGCTAATTCAAAGTAAGCCAAAGGTTTAAAATCCAAAGACCCAATTGTTTATTACCGCTTTATTCGAATTGTTTTGCAGCTTTGCTTTGTCATATTGATTGTATAAGCCTTGCAGGGACCTGCATCAAAAAATTTCACCAGGCCTTATCGGGTCGATCCAACAACCGGGCCCGGGCCGGCCCACTGCAGGCCCGGCCCTGAGCCCGAGGCCCGATTCATGGCACGGGCATAACTCTAATTTGGGTCTTGTGAGGAAAGTGTTTTTCTTTAGTATTTTAGGCTTTCTTTCCATTTAAAGAGTTTAAAGAACTACACAAATTTTTCTGTTTTCTAGAAAAGTGCTCCTGTGTCCCTGTCAGAAGCGGAGCTAAACTTTATTCCCACACCGTCCCACTGAATTTCAGACTCCTATCACCATAAATAGAAGTTCTCTAGAAATCGATTTAATGCAATTCGTTTACTATAGTCTAGTTATATCCGGGATGTGATAAGCTAATATATTACGTCCTTAAAAATTGAAAATTTGATTGAGCTCCGATTTGACATGGATGTGTTTGAATAGGCTTATTATCGATTCGTCAAAAACTTAGATATAAAAAGCTTTAAATTGTAAAGATGAAACTTCTGTGGAACCAAAATTTTTTGTCCTGGATTTTTGAACAAAAGCTGCTTTGGTTATTCTGAGTAAGAGGTGGGGCCAGTTCCACTAGAACCGGTTGGAACCGGAGCCGACTCGGAAGGATTTTTAGAACCGGAACCGGAACCGGAACCGATAGGATTTGGAACCGGCCGGTTCCACGCATAAAATTGGGTTTGAACTAATTTTTTGCAAGTTCAAAATTTCCAAAAGCTGGATTTTGTAGTTCAAAGTAGCAATGGACAGAGTTGCCATTCATGCATATTTATTTATATTATTATCTTTTTCAAACTAAACTTTTTAAGATTGAAACTTAAAATCTAGTTTGAGCTGAAACTGAACAATTCAGACCTGAAACCGAAATATGGAGGATGAAACGAGAAAAATAAGAGCTTCAGACTAAAAGTGAAAAAATCTACAGCTCTTGGAATTGAAACTGAAACTGAAACTACATAGAATAAATTCAGAGCCTAAACTAGAAACGGCACAGCTACAGCTTCCACTGATGGTGAGACTAACATTCCCCAAAGATAAATTTCAAATGTTAATTTAAATCAAAATTAGTGACCTTAACGCTTCTGCTTAGATTTAAATTAGAACAATCTTAAAAATTAGGAAAGTTTTATTTTAAGGAAATCCTTTATTCCCTTCTATTTTCTTTCCAATTTGGCTTTCAGTTTCTAATATTTTAACTGCATCAAAATTTTTTGAAAACTACTTCTTTAGATACTGTTGTCAAAGAAATTTTAAGATAAGAGAAATTTTATTACCAAAATATTAATTCTAGCACGCTCTGCTGAATGAACAGTTTGATATTTTCAAGATTCTGTTCAGAAGGCACTGTCTGTCTTTAGATACCCAGTGTAATAGCACCGTTTATTGTCGAAACAGTTTGCTCGATCATCAGACTAAAGACAAGTTTTAATGTATGCTGTGTATCCTAACAGCATTTGTACCGAAGCTAATTCAAAGTAAGCCAAAGGTTTAAAAAAGCAAAGACCCAATTGTTTATTATCGCTTTATTAGAATTGTTCTGCATCTTTGCTTTGTCATTTTGATTGTACAAGCTTTACAGGGGACCTGCATCAGATACTAAATACTGCATCCATGTTAAATAATGCCGAACATGTAACTACAAATTTTGTACTTCGAACCGGGAACCGGAAGCTAGAACAGGAACCGGAACCGGAACTGAAACCGGTACCCTAGAAACGGAACCGAAACCGATTTTGAAAATTGGAACCGGCCCCACCTCTACTTTTAGCATTAAATGATGCACTGTACAGTTACTGCTGATCATGTCTAACAAATATTTATGGTTCAGAAGACTGGCCGGCCGTTGGTTCTATTCTGGGCCGAACGGCCCGGACTACTTTGACACCGGCCGACCAACAACTCTAGTAGTAACTAGTAGTGATGTGGATCGGATCGGATCGGCAGCCAAAATTACCTACCGATCCGATCCGCCAATTGCCAGGCGATCCGATCCGATCCGATCCGATCCAGCCCCGGATCGGACCGATCCGATCCGATCCGACTATAATTTTAATTTTCAATTGTAGGCATTTAAATTGCTATATTTTCTGATTTCCCCTTATTTTGCAAAACTCTCCATCAAACTTCGCTTCTGAATCTTATTGAATAATTCTGACTGTTCATTTGTAAACAAACAATGTATATAAGCAAGCAATGTATATGTTTACGGAGATGACATGGAAAATCGGGAAAAATCCGGAATCCCGGGTTTTATGTACGGAAAATTTAGAATATTCAAAGGTTTACTAAAATTTATGCCCATTGAAGATTTAGTTTTCGTGATCAAATACATATGGTTCCGTGTCATAGTTTTGCACTTAAAACCTTTTCAACCAAAGTGAAACCCAATTTTCAAAATTTCCGGAATCTAAATATTTCAATGCTGACATATCATTTAACGCATTTTAAAGGTTATCATTTAACAGCTCTTGACAATCTGAACACGATTTTAATGGTAATCATTTCCCAAAATGCAATTGATTACCAAATTCAAGAAAACAAAATTTTTCCGGATTTAATACCAGTTTATACCAGTTCACGGGTCAAAAATCGGGTCTAAATTGAATTGAATGATACGGTATTTTTAAACATATTAAAAATGGGCCATTTTACCAAGGCCGCACAAAAATTTATCTTCATTAACAGGTACAAAAACAAACCAAATATGAAAAAACATATATCAAATTTGAGTCGATGTTGCAACATTTTTCGATTAGGTTTCATAGAGGAACCGGCACAGCTAATAAAACACTAAATTTTTGCTCAGAATGTGCTAGAACAACAATTCTCACGTTCGTTAACTGATCATTTAGCTTTAGTTTTGGTTGTTTGCTGCCTCATTTGAATTGCTGTTCACTCTTAATGCAATCAGTCAGTGTTCTTTTAGTTTTTGTTAGCTTCGACCATCAATTTCGACTAATCCTGAGCAATGATGATGAGTAAACTAAGCTAAAAATATATAAAAATTATAGAAAATATACTCTTGATTGCAAAAAATTTAAATCCTTAGCTTTTCCGCAGTTAGGTCAAAGGAGGTTCGGTCTGTAACCACGTACCGGAATTTATCCAGAGGCAGAACATAAAACAAAAACATTAACAACAAAAAATTCAACATTTGAACAAAATTCCGGAAAGATTTTGAAAATTTTTTGAAAAAATCTTGCAATTTTGTAAAAAAATTGGAACAAATTTTCTAAATTTGCTTCATTTGCCGGATCGACGATCCGGCAAAATCAAGCCGATCCGATCCGGCCGATCCGATCCGAAAATTTGTCGATCCGATCCGATCCGATCCGACCCCGGATCGGTCGATCCGATCCGATCCGCCGATCCGATCCACATCACTAGTAACTAGGATAAGCTAATACCTAATATACACCTAGGCTAGGCAGTCACAAAACATCCATTTTAGCCAACAGCGTAGAAATACGATAAACTGCTAAGAATCCAAAGTTTTCCATGGCAAAATTCAAGACCTAAGGATTCATCTCAGGAGCTCTAAAAATGTTGTCATGTTGCCTGAGAAAATATTAGAACGAAGAGGAGTTGTTCTTGCCTGATTATTTGGGAACTCAACAACAACGCCCCCTCTCCCACAAGTCTATGCAACAAAATTTCAATTTTTCAGCAGGGTATTTTCTACAAAGGGGGGCCTTCCTCCCCGATTTGGGAGTGACCTTCCTTGGAGTTTTGGGCTTCCACCTTAAAGAGGTCTACATGTTTGCAAAAAAGGTCAAATTTTCAAAAAACTTTCCGGCGTCGCCAGAGATTTTTTCTTAAAATGCCTATTTTAAGCTTAAATCCAGGCATTTTTAAGAACTTTTGCGTTTCCACCTGCAAAATACGAAAAATTGCTAGCAATGTTTGGATCATTTTTGCAAAAAATCCCCCCGAAAACTTATCCCCTCCCCCGGCCCGGCCCCTAGCCGGAGAAAATCCCTAAAAAATACCCTGCTCAGCATAATATTTTTGATTAGAATACCCACCAATCATGGCAGTCTCCACAGAATGACTCAAACAAGACTCAGAGCTGGCAGCTGTGACCACCTGAAAGTAGACATGATGAAATGAAGAACAGTCTAAGCGCTTCCATCACGTGACCATGGGAACGCAGAGAACTCTAGGCGAGCACAGGCTGTCACCAGATTTTCTGCAAACATTATAAAAACACTGGCAGTTCGTAAAGTACAAGTGAATGTAACAAATAGTGCTCAGAAATGGCGAATTTTAAACCAACAAACAAATTCTGAGATCAACGTTATACAACAACTTTTCCGCAATCTAGTTTGGGTGAGCGATTGATTTCAACAGTCAAAAGCGTAAGCAGTACCGTTGCGTTAGAAATAAACCATGACAAATCTATTTTTCATGCACAACTATGTATAGCAAAAGCCGCATAGCCACTTTGCGCCCCCCCCCTCCGGAAAACAGGGCCGCGTTGACAAACATTCTCCTAAGTAGCCTCCTGAGGTTGTCTAGCAGTTGTCTAGGAGGGAGTTAGGAGACATCCTAAAGCAACCCCTTTTGCAAGAAAGATTTCGCCTAACTTTAGCTTGAAGCTTAGGAGAATCTTTGAAAAAACGATTCTCCCAAGTGGCTACCTAAGCTCAACTGTAGAAGCGCTCCTAGACATAGGAGGATCTTTTTGCGAGCCCATCTTTTTTCTGAGCCCTGATCACTAAAAAAGTTACCATGCCACAATGGCGTCCCGCCCGCATCATAAAATGGCAACAACAGAGGCTGTTGTTGTTTCTCTGCCGTTGAAGACAAAGACGCGGCAGAGGCGTTATTTGTCGATGCAGGCGACCGCTGGAGTAGGAGCAGCTGGTCAGGAGGGGCCTGATGGCGGAGGATTCGCTGCAGATGAGCGCCATCCCAGGGCCAGTCCAGGGCCTCCAGTGGCAGAGAAAAGATGGTGCGCGGAGTCGCTGCTGCAGCAGGAAGGGTGCCGGCCTGTCGGCTGCCGGCAGATCTAGAACTTCCGCCTCCTGAAGCTCCTAAAATGAACAAAATTTAAAAAGTCAAAATTGCAAGACCCTGAATATGGGCTATTCAGCGAAGCTTGTCCATATTAGTGCGCTTTTAACCTAGTCCTCTTGCCCCTTAAAATCTGCCAGTAACCATATAAACGTCTTAAAACCTAATCCTCTGTCAGCTTAAAACCTAATGTGAAGTACTATGTGTGTACCTCTATAATAAACTAATGTCGGACTCCAGTAAAGATTGCAAGTAAGAGTTCAGTGTGTGATGTTAAGTCCTAGCCAAATATGAGAGAAGGAGCGAGAGTGTTATAAATTAGCAGATACAAGTGGAGAGTAATTATCTATGGGCCCTAAGCGACCGTCCCCTAGATCTAATAGACTTGAACACCGCTAGACTTTATTACGCTAAACATCAAAGACTTATACTAATTCTTCAACAACTATACGAAGTTACTATAAAACAGTCAGAGAGCACGACAGTAGGATAAACACAGTAGAGGGGAGGACGTTACTCTCTCCCAATATCCTAAACTCAGCCAAAACGGCTCCAACCCAATAAGTCAACCCCCAATTTATCTGACTCCCCGACGACAACCACAATTGCAACTACAACTAACTGGACCTACACTTTTCTCGTTTATATATACTTTGTGCTACTCGTGTAGCTAGCCCAAAAGAAATCACTTTTATCATTCATGAAACAATTATCGAAATAGTTCAAAGTTGTCTGATTCCATCAAATAAAGTATACTTTACATCGCACGTGTGAAGCTAGCACAACATATAATTTTGAGTGCTGCGCTGCTGCGCAGCTAGCTATCAGTACCCCAATGGGTAATATCCCACACTAATGTCACCCATATTGCATTTTTCATGCTCCATCGGAACACTTTTCTTCTCATTTCATTCATTTCATTGACAATAGTGCCAACAGGTACCGAAATAAAAAATACAAGCTACGAAGCTTGCAATGCAATATTGCACAGCTTTGAACATTCTATTAATTTATCGACACCGACACTTCGTCTTCACCGACATCCACATTAGAAACAAGAAGAGGCTATTGACACCAAAACCCAGCAAAGCAAAATCTGATAGGAAGACAACATCACGTACGTTCAGCGTTCAAAGCAGCCGCCGGGTACCCACCAAAACCGGCACCACAGTACCCGCATACTGGGGGTCTCTGGGGGGAGGTGCTCAGTTCACTCCACTGGCGCAGGTTTCGGCCCCAGCCAGCCTTGGTCTGCTCAGAGGCCGCCGGATTCAGCACAACACAGACTCAGAGTGAGCCTGAAATTGAAAATCACAGCACAAAACACTTGAACAGTGGGTTTACAGATAAATTATAAGTAACATGATCTGAGCGCTAAAATTTTGAGCAAAAAGTTTAAACCTTTAGCAACAATTTATTTGTCTATTAATCAGTACCGTCCAAACGTTTGACAACATTTCCCCCGTAGCGAAAACAAACAAAATGGTCTGACGTACAACACGGTAAAAATCTTTAGCAAAATTGCACATCCTCTCCCGAAAACACAGTGTTACAAAGCGTGCAACAAAACGACAAGTTAGTCGTCATCTATATGTACTGTACTGTACAGCCTACTGTATGTGTATCTACTGCACTTACGTAACTGGTCCCACAACTGTTGGCACTTATCCGAGAGCGTAGGCGGCTGATAGGGCGTGGAGGACCGGATGGAGCCCAGCCAGGGTACGGTCAGAAACTGTTGCGTGATCAGTTGCAAGAGGCGAGGCCCATTACCATCGCCACAGAGCAGCATCTCACTGGTCTGAAAAAAGGGAAGAAAAACATTTTTAAGCATTTAGCAACGAACTCCACCAAATACATATTGATGAAATGTGCAACTGGACGATCTATCGATTGAGTATAAACAAGAAAAACAAGCGAAAATCAGTGAAAAATTTTAAAGAAAAATAATAGAAAAAAGAGCACGGTTGGGGAAGTCTCCGGGGGGGGGGGGGTACTCCCCATCACATTTCGGGAGTCGGCTGCCAAATTTTCAAGGTTTACCGTCCCCCAACCAAACTTTCCGGTGAAACAATGCTCCCCCCACTCGGCTGCACCATAATTTCCTTGGGGGGGTACCCCCGCCCCCAAACATTTTGAGCCAATTTACCCCCCAGCCGAGTTTTGACTTACCCTCCCCCAACCTTCGGCTACCGCCCCCAGCAATTTTTGGACCCAACAGTTAGCTAAATTTGGGTGAAAAATTGTCATGGTTTGAAAAATGTTTCTCAAATTTTGGCTTTGAAATCGCTTTAAAATAATGTATAAATGCCTAAAACGTTAAAAACAAACCTTATTTTGAAGAAAAAAAGGTGAAAACTCGAAACATTTTGCATTTTTTGGCCATTTTTGGAAATTTTTGAGATACAAATTCGGGGGGGGGTTCGGGGGGGGGGGGGTACCCCATCACATTTCGGGGGTTCACCACCTACGTTCCAAGATTTACCCCCCGAGACCCAAAGTTCCAGGGAAACTATGGGCCCATGGGTGTGTAAGGGAGGGGGGGGGGGGTGGGGGGACCCCCCCAAAATGACAATTTTCGCGACCCCCCCCAAAATTTTCAGATTTTTGCTACCCCCTCCCCAGATTTTTGGCCCAAAAGTGGTCAAAAATGGCATAAAATCGAAAATTGGGGGGTCCCCCCACCCTCCGTCGGAACCCCCCCTCTTGCCCAGCCACACCTATGGGCCACACCCCCACTATGCAAATATAGACATGTGCGTAATAATACAGTCTAGTTGAGCTAGGTTAGCTAAGTGCGGAACAGTTTAGCAAGGGTTTTCATGGTTTTCCGGTTTTTGAATGCTTTTGCACGATTTAACGATCTAAAGCAATATCCTATAAAATAGGAAAATATGTAATGGAAAAGATTATCTCTGGTGTTGAAAATGGTGAAAATTTAGTTCAAAACGGAAATTATCTAGAAATGGGCTTTTTACAAATTGTGACCAAAAAACGTGCTAATTATTTGATGGAATGAAGTGTAACTGAATGTCCAAGCAATTATTATGTCATTTAATTGTCTGTTGCCAAGCCAGCGTTGCCATGTACTTGAAATCATTTTAAGTTTTACTAATAGGATTCAAGGTTTGTGCTTAGTCAGGAAAGAAATACTAGTCAAGATAACCAATCTAGGTTTAATTAACACATAATCGGCTGGTAAAACTAATTTAGAAGCAAGAAGGGTAATTCGGTCACCAATCCCCTGATAGCCGCAGTTATCACTCCCCACGTAGACAAGAAGTAGTAAATTAGTTAATCCCACGTGGAAATAATGCGTTGTCACTCATTACTTAACCTAAGCATGACCTTTCGCACCGTCTCGCACGTCTACCACGGGCTAAATATGAAGTATCAGAAAGTCATTAACCAGAAAATGCTAAGTTTATAGTTTAGCAAGCCAAAATTAGTCGTGAAATCACCTGAAAAGTAAAGAATTGCATTAAAAATTACAAATATTGGAAGATGGTTCAATATTAGGTAATAATTAGCTAAGTACGTAGTCAAATAATATTAATTAGTCATAATTAGTAGTAATTAGGCAATGTTTGATTAATTTTCCTAATTTTGGTCGGTAACATGACTTGGGCTCATATGAAAGAGATTTCGACGCTGATTCCAAAAATCCAAACCCGGTTTTCTAACTCCCAAAAATAAGAAAGTTATAAGCTAAAATGTCTTTGAAAAAAAGCGTTTTTTAATTCCTAATTCCAACACTCTAGAAAGGGGTGTTCTAAAAAGATTTTTTCTTGGTTTAACTTAAGTCAAAACTTTTTCTCTTTTTATTGTCTGGGAGGTTGTCTACCTCCCAGACTACACACCTCACAGGTGTTGTTTTCCCTTTCCTCTTCCTTCTGCTAGGCCTCTTTCTTCTAGGGCCTAGCAGTTGTCCTCGCCTGAACCTTTGGCCGAGGACAAGGCCAACAAAGAAAGTATTAGTTTAAGCCCAAGTCATGTGGATTAGAGGGGGTCTAATCTCCCTCATAAATAGTATAAAAATAAATATTAGTAGCTAGATAGACGTAGATAAGTACGTAGATTATTGTGATGTAATTTTTATCTTATAGAAAATTCTGCATCTTGTGTAATAATTCGTCAAAGTTCCGAAATTTCGCAAAGTTTTCCCGTTGGTTACGTTTATGTGTTGAAGAAAATTTCGCAAAATTTCGCCAAGTTTCAGCCCCTAAAATCCATCAAAAATGTGTCAGTTGGGGGGCAATATTTTTCAATTCTCATTAATTTTAGCCCCCAACGGCCAGCTGGCTCAACGAGCCTCTGCAATCATTGTGTTAAAGGTGGCGAGTTTCTAGAAAGTTCTAGAACTTTCTAGAAGCTTTGCCCCAAAATCAAAAGAAAAGTCCGCCTCAAATTTACTAATGACCTGTCACCGAGCTGTCAGCAAAACTGTCAGCTCGGTCCCAAAATTTTTGGTTTCAGTCAGTGTTCGTTGAGTTGCAGACGAGAGAGGCTGCGTTTCCCCCTTCCCTGCAGTGCGTTCTCCAGTGCCATTGTCATGGCATGGGGAATTCAAACGCACTTTCCCTGATTAGAACGCTTAGGGACTGGTCAGAGAAAAAGAGATTGAGTTTTTAGCACGAACACTACCTCTATTTCAGGGGCCTATGGGTTTGTAATACCCGGCCAAACCAGCGATTTTCCGGCCCTCGCGGCCCTATTTTTGGAGGCCTGAGGGCCAACTTTTATTCTCAGGCCATTGGGCCATATTTTTTATACGATTTCTGGGTCCTTCGGGCCAGTTTGTTCATATGTTTATGAGGCCAATGGGCCAATTTTTTTACACGTTTTTGGGCCAGTGGGTCCCACTTTTTTTCAGTATTTTGGGCCTGAGGCCACATTTTGATTTATATAGCATGCGTGGGCCTTTGAGCCACTTTTATTTTATTTTAATTTATTATTAGTATTATTATTTTATTATTTTGATAACAGGGGCAGCTCATGTAAACCCCTCCTGTTCGATGGAGGTCTTGAGAATTGCCCCTACTTTTGTTTCTTTAGTTTTTATATCCGACACTCTCTTATTATCGAGGTTTACTGACCTCCGCCCTCAATTGTTTCATTCATTTTTATTATTCTTTTATTTGCACTTTTGGTCAAGCCACGACCACCTTTTTTCATCATCTTTAATAAGCCCTTTTTGGCCTAAAATTGGGGTTTGATGTAGATTTCGGGATAATGAAGTGGGGACCCCTCCATGAGCTAAGCTAGGAGGTCCCTTAATTACGACCTCAGATCGCATTTGAGATAGTTTAAGAATAATTCTCCCCACAGCCGGCGATTAGGAATCGCCGGCCAAATTGTTCAAAAGGCGCTATTACAACATTAGAATATTGCAAACTAATCGGATGCTCTGGTTGTATTAGGTCGGTTATCAAAATTATTAGGCGTTCAAAAGCACGACCTGTGTTTAACCAATAATTATTAAGAGCTCTAAGAAGGGAATTACCGACTTCCCTGTTATTAATTTAAATAGATTATGCTGTCCTTAGCAGTTGTGTTCTAATTGTTTTTTGTGAGTAATAATTGCCGAGCAATTATTACTCGTTCTGCTTTCCACTCAAAGTTACAAAGTTCTTAAAACTTCTGTTTTTTACAAAGTTTGTTTTGTGAAACTTTCAAAATTATGCGAAGATGGTAGTCAAAATAAAATGGCAAAATGTGCATAACAAGAAAGTTAGTTAGGTTTAGGTAGGGATTAGCTAGAATTAGTTAGGGTTGTTGAATGTGTGTGAATAATTGTGTAGTTGTGAACCGTGTGATTGTGAACGCCAAAATTTACGTATTGGGTTCCTTGGGTAAACCCCTCATGGCTAGTGAGGTTCCAAGGTTAGCCCCGTTTCTCGAGTGGAAATATGAAGCCTAAATTGAGAAAGCACGAGGGTGAAAGCGGGCATACCATGTAAACTCCCTTGTTGATTGAGGGTCTTGGGTTGCCGGAGTGAATGCGCAAATGTTCGGATATTAGGCAGGAATGGGGCCAAATTGAGTAGCAATTTGGCCCAAAATAATGAATAATTATGTTGAATGAGTAAAATTGTCATACACCTTCTGGATTAATCAAATGCGGCCATCCATCCCCCGATCAAACGGACTCACAACAAGGACCCCTATCCAGGTTGGCTACAAGGACCCTCAATTTTGGACATATCACCTTTTGGGAGTCCTGTGTCTAAGTTTACTGATCTCAGTAAACGTGCTAACCTTCCGTGTAACTGATCTCAGAGTGAATCAAATCAGAAATCCAAGGAACTTCATTACACGGTAAATCAGTTTTTGGAGCCCCCAGTGAGGATCATACCCGCCTGATTCTATCAACCGTATCACATTAGACTACCAGTGAGGATAACTTATCTGATCCTTTTCTATCCCTAAATATTAACCAGTGAGTTTAAGCTCTGACCCCGTCATAGAAGTCAGTAAGGACTTTGTTTTCCTTCTCTAACTCCACTTTCTTCTTCAAGTAGCCCCGGTCCATATACTGTAAACTAAATCTTCTATCTCTTAGAGTATCTAACCTAGAGCATCATGTGGTTTTCTATAATTTCATTGGCTATATCCGTTTTAATTCCTTATTTTCCCAGGTTAAGTTCCAGTTTTTTCAACCTAGTCATGATTGGATTTTTCAAATCTGCACTTAGGAAGTCGTGTTCCTGCACGTGTAACACTAGTATCAGCTCCTGGAATACATCTAATTTCCTGTCCGTAGCTGTTCAAACCGATGAGTCCGACGATAGTGGAATTGAATCTGACTATTTGGAGGATAGTTCGTCTTGCTGTTCAGAATCATTCTACGATGCTGATGAAACTCCGAATTCGTTTTCTGCTGCTAATGAAGATCGTCTGGTTATTCTTTCCCAAGCTGACTGTAATTCTGATTACGCTTCAGATTCAGAGTTTAGTTTTCGTGACTCGTCAGAACTTTTGAACATTGTGACTGAACCCTATTATTTTCCCGAAGTCTCGCCGTGCAGCGTTTCAAGTCGTTCGGAGGATGTAACGATTCGCCGTTGTCCCGTTCATCTCCTGAAACTCCCTTCACCCCCAGTGACCCCAGAGCCAAGTTTAAACGTTTGTGGTTACCAACATAGCTTGCTGGCGCCAGAATCTGTATCGTCATCTTTGATACCAGAGTGCAAAGTCGGTCGTTCGATGGATAGTCCCAGTAGGTTTCTAGGGTTGCACCAATCTATTGATCAATCATCTCGTTCTCGTGGGACACGGATATGCGTAACTGCATCTGGGGAGTGTGTAGCAGTGAGAGAAAGTAGGACTGTATCTAGGAGGTCAAAGCAGTCCCGGCAGTTTGATGGAACCGTAGACAAGATTGAACACCTACGTGCTCAACTTGACCTGTTGCCCCCACTACATCAGGAGATTAGTCAGAGCAGTTGTCCGTTGGAATTTTCAGAAACTATTCAGGCAGAAGTATGTAGCACCAGTGCCAGCGATGAATGCGAAGAGTCCCTCAGAAATGCTGAGCAGAGTGTTTCAATGCCTCAGCAACAGTTAAGCGAAGCTGTTCAGCAGGCTGTTCAGATTCTTGGTGATAATTCACAGATTCAGTCAGCATCGTCCGCTCTCCAGAATATCAAGCAATTTTCTGGTGTTGAGAAGGAGAACATCTTGGATCATCTTCATCAGTTCGAGACCAGCTGTGCAGCCCTTCGTTGTTCTGATGCAACCAAAATCCAGTTGTTTCCTTGTACCCTAGCTGGTAAAGCGAAGGAGTTGTTTCGAACTCAACAGTCACATTTGTGGAAAACTTGGTCGTTATGGCTAAAGAATATTAGGGAACTCTTTCTCAGTCCTGCCGAATTGCTAGCTGCGACAAAACTACTGAACACCATTGAACAAGCTAGTTCAGAGACGGTGACTGACTACTATTTGAGGTTGCATAAATACTGTCGGGTAGCTTATGATGAGCAACTGAGCCCCAGTTTTCGTCGAACCTATTTGAGCAGAGCTTTTGTACTAGGTTTGAGACCAGAATTACGCTCCAAAATGCCCTTATCAGCTGAGATGGAGTTGGAGGCAGCGTTCAAGCTTGCGCTTTCAGCGGAGAGTGCTACTCTACGCTATGACTGGATTCCATTGTTTCTGGAAGATAATTCTCCACCGACCGCCGTCAAGAGTCCACCACCACCGACCAGGCGTTGTTATAATTGCCATGGAATTGGACATATAAAGCGAAAGTGTCGCAAGCCTGGAGGAGGAGCCCATAGTCCTGATGGTCATGGTTTGCGTACCAGTCGTCCCCCTGCTCAGAAAACAGTAAGGATGCGAGAAGACGGAAGAACTTTGCTTAATTCCAATGAAAATAAGTACGATTATGCTATGTCTGCACAACCGCAATTACATAATTCCTCTTTATCTACATGCATTAAACATAGGTTTGTTCCCAGTTTAACAGCACACTGATCTTAACTCGATAAGTGATTTTCAGCTAGCCATACTTGGAAAATATATTGTTCGGGAGCTTAAGCTCCAGAGGGCTTTAGCCCTACAAATTGCTATTTTTGAAATGAAATTTAATTAAATAGCTAGCTGAAATTAAAGACTAACATAGGTAAAGAACTTATAGAATTTAAGAAAAAATGTGTGTATGTAGTGAATGATTAAGTGAGTGAGTAAATGTGTGTATGAAATAAATGAATGAATCTGTAGATGACTGTATGGAGTGCATGAAGTGTTGTATGAATGAGGATGGCGCCATCCGAGTTAGTGTGTATGTGGTTGAGTATGCGTGTGACTGAGTGTATGTTGCCTGTATATGAGTATATATGAGTATGAACCTGGCAATAAGTATGAGTATGAGTTTACAAATTTGTGCACTAAAAGTCTGGATGATGAGGAGTATGTAATTGCTAAATAATGGAGCTTTAGTGTGGTGACTAGTGAGTAAGTAACTAGTAAGTAATAAATTAGTAAGCAATAAACGTAATCTGTCGGTTGGTACGTAATATCTATATTGACAGACTAATATGTTCGGATTGGATTGACTATGATCTCAAACCTCATTTAAGGATTCTTGCTGTATATATATTCTATTTGCCTACTATCTATCTATCCTAATTGTTATTTATATTGTGAAGTATATAAAAGCGAGCATTATAAACACCAGTGACACCTTGTAATAATATGTTTAAGTGTAATTATATTGTATACTTAATGTTAACCATAACGTATCTGTAGTGGAGCTAAATATCTGAGAATGAACGGACGTTGGTATACCTGTCTCAGGGATGTAAGTCGACTAAAATTCAAGGGATAGTCATAACGTATCGTAAGAAGCAAGGAAGCTAGTTTAGTTTTGCACACATATAAATAACTTATCTTATACTACCATATATTAAGCGAATTGGCCTTGGCATTTTGTATTTGGAATTGATATAGTTAAATGGTCACTTTTACTCTTGCTTACAAGCTGAACTTTATTCGAACCCGATTTGATCTTTGCTATAAAACATTAACTACACATTTGCTTCTCCAATATCAGGACACCTAATTTTTCATAGGTTGACTACATACATGTTAGTCTGACTAAGTTTATGTCTGTTATCGTGGCCCATATACATTTTTCAAATGGTCAAATAGGTGAATCAACAGCTTAATAAGTAACTAGAGCAATGCTGATCAACTATAGGCGCAGTTAGTTACAGAATAGGTTTAAAACAAGGCATTATTCGTTCATCTAAGACAGAGGTAACGTTTTGGGATACTGAAGTGGAATTCGTTCTGAGGAGTGTTCTAATTAACCATTTTGAGCAAACGATAGCAGAATTCCCTAAAATCATTGGTTAGAAAATTTGTCTATTATTATGTAACATTTTGAAAGAAATCAGTATCTGGGTTCCTTCTAGTGAAAATACCTGCAAAGGTGTAATTTCAAGTACTAACAAATCTAAGGTTACCATTTGCTACTTAGTGTATTTTATTTGAAATATTCATTACTCACTAGTGATAAGTATAGCAGTAACAGTAGCAACAATAACAACTAAACAATTCTGAGTATCTAGCTTTACACAGTTTCGAATAACCACGTAAAATTTTTGAATTGATCTTTTTTGGAAAGCTTTGATTGCTCTTGTCTGAATAGGATAAAAGAAATAAAGATAAAGAATTTTCCTAGCACCTAGAATACTAGCCGTTTCAGTAATCATAAATTGCTAATGATGTTTATTCCGTGCATCTAAAGGTACCTCGTTTCGGTCAAGAAGTTCAAATGAAGTTAAGAATTTATTTTGATCATTAGAATGAAGGGCGGAAATAAATTTATAAAGGTTAGTCAATCATAAACGAAAAATAAACATAAAGAATAATCAACGAATTTTGGCTATTTGACATTTGACATTTACAAAACTAATTGTAAATTGCATAACTTTAGAAAATCGTACTTCTTTAATTAGTTTGCTGAACCGTATATCTGTAATAGTTTCTTTATTAGGTTGAAAAATAAATAACCTCTATGATCGGTTTAGGTCACCAACCGCCGAGTGTTTTAACTCAAACTTATTACAGAGAGTCAGAGCATTAGAATCATCGATATTCGCTGCTAGGCTATGAAAATTATTTTTTCACTAAGTTCTGATCATTTCGGTTCATGTGTCATTTCACATTAACTTCCAAGATGAAACGATCAAGTATGCAAAATCCTAACTCGACATGGGCTTGGAGTTAAACAAGATGGTTTGACTTTAATTCATTGATTATCTGAATAACTTTTGGAAAGGTGCATTATTGCAAAAACGTAATAGTAGACTCTATCTATCGGGAAGGAACTGCGAATAGCGATCGAATCTTTTTAAATTTATTGAAACTAGCAAATAGATTTAAAATCTTGATTTTGCAGAAATACGTGTCTAAAGTAATAGCTTACAAATCTCTAATCTTGGAATTTTTGTGCGACAGAAAAGATTTACGTGAAACAGGATAATTTAGTAACACATACTCGATGTAAGGCGAAATTTAAAGGGATTGTAAAGCGATTGTCAAGCGATACGAAGGGGTCTTGGTTAATCTGTCAGACAAGGCAATCATAGGCAAAACCGACAACACTAAAAAAGCGAAGTAGTGGTCACCAGCACGGCTATGCACAGCGGTGCAAGGCGCCGCATCTAGCCATATCCAGTTGGATCAACTTAAAAATGCCTCTATAGGAGGCTGACCCACACAAATACATGCAGACCCTTGTGCGTCAACAGACGCAGATGCGTGTCAATCGGCGATGGAAACTAAAAGTGACCAAATACCTTTGCGTAAAATTATTAAAATACGGAGTTTTCTGTGGCCCAGGATACAATGCAATCAGCGAAGTAGCAGTAGCAATGCAATACCAATACGCAGTACGAATCTTGCATCTTGAGGTTAACTTTTTTTGCGCAGTAGTTTTAGCGAAATGAAATGAAAATCCGAAGTAACTAAAAACTTAAAAGAATCTTTGCATATGAGATGACAGATTTAAAATTTCTTAACAATCGCCTGAAAATTATCCATCATTTTTTCTAACATTTTTGTCTAAAAAATGGGAAATGGAATGAAGTCAAAATAGAAGTAGCTAGCCTAGATAGACTTTTCTTATTTTCTGCCATTCGAATTGAATACTCGCAATTCTACCTATTATTACTAACTACTACAAAATTTGTAAGATTACATCGTTTTCGCATCGCTATTCTCGATGAATCATAACTTCTGGTTAGAACTCTTGCAATGAACTTCAGATTATCACGAACTAATGATTGGACTGTGTACCGAATATTAAATTTTGACTATTGATTATTGAAGATTGAAAATAACCAAAAGTGAAGCGAGAACAAAAATTATGCAACGCACTAAATTTCTGGGTGAAATTGGCGCGTGGCTGAATATTCTCTCTCTAATTCATAACTTAAGGATTTAAAATTAATGAAATTTTAAAGCACAATTTAATCTAATTTCGTAGATTGATTTCACTATACTTAGATTTCGCTTGTTTCAAGTTTTGCCATCCATATTTGTAGATTATGGAACTTAACAACTGAAATTTGAACAACCTTAATTTCGCCAAATAGTATGAATCTCTGAGTATGTACGTTATTCCGGTATTGTCGAAATTTATTTTAAAGTTTTAATGAATATGAGCATAGGTACAGCAATTTTCCCTCTAAAATTGTGGCAAAATTCCTCCGACATGTGGACCTAATTCGGAATCTCTAATAATTATAAATTTAGAGTCATACATTTAGATATCTATCATACATTTAGATCTTGTTAACGGAGTTGTCATTTTCTAAACAAATATATACGTTTGGTAAAGTTTGAAGTTACAGGCTGAAACTGACGAACTTAGAAAAAACCCCTGAGGAAGCAACAGTTTTCTATTCATTCCAGATTAGTCAAAAGTGATTTGTAGTTTTCTAAACACATCCTGGACTGACTTTAGAATGACTGTTGTTTGCGTTCAACTATTCCGAAGCAAAGTCAAGCATGTCAAAAAGCAGAAAATAAAGTAGAACACGAGCACACAAAACTTCAAGATATATTAACTTATAGTCCTCCGGGACATTCGTCAGCAGCTTGCAGTCTCAATCACCACAGCATAGTGGTTGTGGGGAAAATTAGATATAACTAACGGCAGGATATAGATTTATTTCAATCTTTCTGAAGACTGTCCGGCTTATCGCTTTCCTTTTATTCTCGAACGTGAACTACTAAGTTTTAATGACAATCAGTTTAAATTCAGTGGTCTAACTATAATCATCGACAGATATCAGCACTTTAATCAAGAAAACCTGGGGCACTGCCTATATTAAATGTACTTGTTCATAAACTTAGGCTGTCCATATATAGCAATTTTTCCGTTCGCATATACAATTGTTTGATTAGCACCGATGATGGTGACAACTTACTAATTAATAGCTTGAGATAGGACTTGCAGATCTTCACCACCTTCGGGATAAAATGTTTCAAGCTCATGTTATGATTATTTTCTGAAATCATGAAAAGGCAGTTCTTTAAGTTAGAATTGGGCTAATTGATCGAATGGAGCTGAACATTCAGGGGGTCAAAAACCTATATGTGAAATTCCATTTAGTGACATTCCCCACTCCAATTAACATTTTGTTGAGGAATATTAAGTTAAGTTACTGATACGACTGATACTGATAGTTCCTTATACGCTCAGAGTGAGGGAACTATTCAAATTAGCAGAACTTCAACCAACGACCCAAATAATGCCTTGTCGAGCCTTTGTAAACTGAGTGATAACTCTTGAGATTGTAACAGTGATGATAAAAATGTCGATAAGTAAATCTGCTGTTTTAATAGTATGGATTAATGATTAACTCTTCTAGGTAACCCAAAGCTTTTGGTTTAGAACTCATTTATTTAAAAGTCGAGAACTCTGTGGTAAAAGCTCTTACATTCTGCACCCGTGTGTTTGAGTTGTCCCGGCGTCAGAACCCACATTTGAATGTACATTCGAATTAGAATGGATTAGAACATATTTAGAATAGACTAGAACTAAAGTTAGATTAATGAAAGTATGTTCCTGAATTAATTAATTTCGTCGAAGCTGTAGTTTTGGATTCCGCGAGATATTTCTAACACCTTGTCAGATAACAAATCCTTTAAATAATTGATCAAACGAAAGTTTGTATTTTCCGCAAATACCTCCCCATCCGATAATGTCGACTAAAACTAAAGAGAACTACTGTAAGTACTGTAACTTTCAGCTGTTGCTCTTAACTTTTAGCTGTAACTAAGTTCTAGCTGTAACTTTTAGCTGTGTAAAGGAAAATAAGCGTAGAGCTTTATTGAACTCAGTCGAAATTTCGAATAATTTCGTGCATTTAAATATCAAAACATGGAAAATCAATCCATGCGATTAAGCTGGAGTATTCAATGTATGAAAGCTTCATGGTTGGTTCAGCGTCATGACTTGGTGAGTTGATAGTTTCTGAAAGTTTAAAAAACATTTGAAATCGAAGTTCGAGAGAATGTACTTTCAAAGATATGCTCCAATTTTCAGAGGTTCACTCTAAACATAAATTCTCGCGCTGTCAAAAATATTGCTTGTGCGAAGAAGACAATGGTAATCAGCTTGTATGCCGATCGAGCAAATAAAGTTTTGGATAGAAAGGTTTAGAAATAATCTAAAAGCTGTTATTGAAAGCCGAGTTTGGAACAACTTTACCCTAATTTGTAAAGATACGGTTTTACGGAAATTGCGACTGGTTTAACAACATGGTTCAACGACAGACTCTTCTTCATCTATTCTTGATAATTTTCCCGTTTTGAAAGTCCAGCCTGTTTGTTCTGACGGTAATTCACACTGTTTTCAAAACGTTCCGATGTTTTGGCTGTCAGGTTTCAATGACTGTCCTACTTTGAAATTAATTTAGCTCTCTAGCCTCTAACCTCTGCCAGTGGCTGTCTTTAACTTCCCATGGATTCTAAATGGAACTATTTACATAACTGCTAAATTGAGCTACAAACAGCTAGGAATTTTTGGATCTGATTGGGAAAATCTAATTCAATGTAGCAAATATATACGTGCTGCTAACAATTTTCGGGATTATCTAGTTCCATTAGTACTGTTAGTGGTTAACTTTCACTCGCATAGCGGAACTATCAAACAACGCAAACGTGCGGATTCCAAAAATAATTGTCAGAACAATACAGATCTAAATTAAGCTTTTAGGATTAATTTAGTAACAGTAAGCTCAATATCAGTCACAACGGCTCGTCGACCATTATCCATTATTTAATGTTTTGTCTGCTGCTGCAAGCTAATTTATTGCTCTCGTAAATTCACCGTCGGTTTGACTTTATATAAAATTCACATCTCCATTTAACATCTGCCTAATATATACAATTTGCTTGTCTACTACGTTGAGCAGCGAGTCAACCTTGTAATGATTTAGAAATAGATCAACATTGTCGACATTATTGTAGCATAAATAACCTCAACATTGGCAAACTATAACTACATTACTGTTAAGATACATTTAACAGTTAAGATACAGTTAGGAACTACATTTACTGTATATATTAGATCTGGGGACGAATAGCACTTCTGCAAATGAACCTTGAGCATCTTTCTACACAGCAAAACGAGTATCTAATAGCCGACTATCAATCCCAGAGGCTTTAGGTTTGTAAAAGTAAGGCATAAGCTTAACTGCAATCTGCTCGAATATTTTTGTGTACTTAACATGGTTGTTGGCGATATAAAAAGGTGGATTCGGTGCTGATCAATGACCGGTTTCGTTAATACGCAGGAATTTGCATATGGCTTAGCGGTAGCAAAATTCTGATCTCGAATTCATAAAAGTTATTAAATAATAAATATAAGTTATAAAAGTTAGAAATTAAAAAAGGCTGTTTTTGTAGTATCAGTGGAGACTCCTGATGAGCGAATGGAACGCCATTCGCTATGTCGCGAGCGGTACTACGATAAACAGTCTTTTATGCTTATCCCTACATGAGACACGGTGGATCTGCTTCAGTGCAGTGTGCCTTACTGTAGATTACATTTCGTTATTTATGTCTCCGTTCAGTTTATTGAACTAAACAGTGAATTTTTCAATTTAACAATCAGTATGCGAGCTGTCCAGAATCTATGGTCTGCTAGTCATAATGGGCATAAAATTCCTTAAATTCTCTTAAGCCTTTAATATTTTACCTTAGATTTTCAATAATCCTCACTAAAAAAGTTTAACGAAACCTCGTTGTGGTGTAAGGGAATATCGCTCTGGTGGGTGTTGAGGTACTACGCCCTCTGAAACATTCACTAGTGGTGGTATTCCTAAGCTGCAACTTGATATTTAACTCCAAATATTGGTTGTTTTTATTTTTAGGCGCCCATTATGCCAAAAGTCACTGCATTCTGCGGTCAACGGGACTATTTGTCTAACATGTACTTGTGCACCGTTACAAAGGCAGGAAGGAAATTACTTTCCTCAGAAGCTGGTTATCAGTTCGGCAAGGCTTGGATTGCTGAAGATAATGACTTGGCTGACCGCATTGCTTGCTCGCAAACTGGATTCGAAGCCAAACGCCTCTCGAAACAAGTCAATATAAAGACAAAACTATGGGACCATTGCAAGCTGGTAATAATTAAGGGGATTGTTTACTCGAAATTCCTTCAAAATGAAGACCTACTCCAGAATCTGATGAACACGCAGTCTGACATCCTCGTCGAAGCAGCATCGGACAAAATTCCTGTGTCCCGAAGAGATCTTTTCTACAGTGCCGGACTAACCAAAGCCGAGCTCTCAAGATTTGGTTCATCCAAATTTCCTGGTAAAAACTTCATGGGTAACTTATTAAAATGGACCTTCGTCGTTCCGTCAGAGAAAATGTCATGCCAACTGTGATCATCATCACCGACTCTCAGGGATATCGTTTACCGAATAGCACCAACCCCGAGATCGAGATTGTGCCAGTTAGTGGCGCAAGAATTCAAGATCTGATCAAGATTGCTTGCATGGCCGTACACGATAGGCACCGAAAATGTATCATCCTTGGAGGTACTAACAACATTGCCTCTGATCCTTGGACTCCCCAGCATGCCACTGATGGCGCCCTACAACCCAGGCTTGTGAAGACCATTACTCGACAGTTTCGTGGAATTCGCTATTTTTGTGACCAATTTCCGTCAGTAAAGCTGTGGGTCGGGGAGATACCTCCCAGCCTCATGAGCTTCCCTCCAAATCCAGTAAATTTCAGCTAACAGTCAAACGTGTGAATAAGGAATTACATAAGCTGGTAGCATCGTTACAGGACTCCAGTCATAACATTGACATCATTCCTATGTATGATGATTTCAATGATCAGAAGTATTTTGCGAAACGAAATAATGGACGCAGCTCCATTGACCTTCACTTTAACGAAGAGGGCGGACAGAAGCTACTGACCAAACTCCAATCCTTAATTCACTCTTTCTGAGTTATTGCTCTGCTTTTACCGAGGTATCATGGTCTCTCAAGGTTTAGGTTGAGCAAGGGCTCAGTTTAATAAAGTCTGTTTAAGTTAAGTCAGTAGCTTCTGGACCGTACTACCTCCTTAGTATTATTCGCCAGTCCTTTAAGAAAGGCTCATGTCGTAATTTTACATTTCTTGTACTCTTGTTCTCTTTTACATTTCTTGTCATTCTATCTCATATTCTGATTCATTTTTATTCCCATTTTCGCTTTTAAGCTCACCTCACTATATTATGATGGGTTAAAATTTACCTTGTTTCTCAACGAGTAAAGCATCTCTCTGCTATAGTACAAAATCACTCTGATTTTGACTAGTACATCTTGCACAGTCTATTCGTAGTTAACTGAACTGATGCCATATTGCAGTCCGTCGTTACTTATTCCCGATCATCTATGCTTTCGTATAGATTGAGTAGTCCCCAAATAGGTCTGTATATATTGTAAAGAATGGTCAGTTATGACATGTTCTGGTGTGGTCGGGGAATTTAAGACCAATCCAAAAAAAGGGGGAAAATATAAGTCATAGTTTGAACTCAACCTTCAACATGGACAAAATTCTTAGTTGAACTTGCTTCAGCAGAACCGGTATTTTCAAAAATGGAAAACACAACTACTCTCTCAGAATTGCATACGTTTAGCCACTGACCTCTGAAGAAGCCTTTGATCCAAAAAGAAACATAAATTTTGTTTTTGGAGATGTGTTATACGAAGGGTGACAATTACCTAAGCTGTATATCTCGTTATTTGTTTATGTAAACCAGAGTTGCCAGACAAAAAAATTACCACCATCTCATGATCATTAATATGACATCCGTACGTACTGTATTTACTCTTAATGTCTAATAACTATGCTATATTCATGTTATATGTTTGTGAGTCACGTCGTATCTTATGATGTATTAACCAATTGCCTAGAGTTCAATTATTGTACCTGTGCTGTCAATGAATATCTTTTACAAAATTTCCGCCAGAACCAGTGATCTCAAGGATCTGGAATAACTTTTTGTGGACTTTACTTAGTCCAGTTTAGTATTTTGTCAAGGCTTACGTTTAATACGCACAACAGCAAAATTGACTGAGTAAACGCACTCATAGTAGAAAAAATTTACTCAAGAATACTCCAACAATCGTTTTTGTATTACTGACATATTTTATTAGACACCTAATTCTCCGTGAGCATCCGATTGTTCTGGATCTTGGCCAGATGTGAGCGCTGTTAACACTGTCCGCACAACTGTAAATTTTGAAAGGTTGTCAGCTGTTGCAGTAATAGCAAGTAATTTTACGTTTTTGTTTTGCTTTGTTATCAATTGAGAGGACTGCAGATAGAAAAATTAGTGGAACGTTCAAAATATTACCTGTATGGTGGTTTTAGTTTTCAGGTTTTTTTTAATCACTTTCTTCTTTCTTTCATATTTTTAATGAACAAACACAAAATATGCATCTATTTCGAAAAAATCTATAACCTATTGAAATTAAGAACACGTTTACCATTTTGTCTTATTCCCCTGTTCTGAAGTCAAGTAATCCTATACCTTATTCACCCCTAAGTCGGAAACCTAAGACGTTTTTGTACCTGAGGAATGGAAGCAAAAATTAGCCTTGGAAGTATGTAAAAACATAGTGTAATATGAAATGCGTATATTCTGTATTTTCTTGTGATGTAATTTTTGACTATCGCTGGCTGGATTAATTTATTGGCAACCTTAGCACTAAATCGCTTGAAACGAAAACAAAAATAACAAAAAAGAGGTTTTCAGAATGTGCTATTTAATCCGTGTTTTATGTATGGCTGTTTTGTACATTGTACGTAAAGTAAAAAACAACAAAAAAGTTTTGAGAATTTACTAATGAGTCCATATCTTGTGCATGATTATTGTTATGTACACTAAGTGTTGAAAATGTACAAAGTATTGGGATAAAATACAAAAAAAAACAAAAAATGCTTGTTAATCTTTAGTATTACGTGTCTTAATTATATAATACAATACTGTAGTATCTGTTCGTTTTAATGGGAAATAATGTAGATTTGGCAACTAGTATTCATGTATGGTTTATTTCTAGGATGTGTGTGAATATACTTATATAGTTAGTTCTCATTTTGTGTGTGTGTGTTGTTTCATTTCATTGTATTATGTTTTGTATCACGTTCAGAATTATGGCTATGTATTTATCAAAAGAATTTTCGAAGAGAAATGTTTTAAAGTCGAATTTACCGAAAAGGAGCTGTCGGTTGAATAATTCTTTTATGATAGTAATTGCTTGATCAGCGTGCTATACAACAATTTGTGAAACGAATTAATTGAGGGAGTAATCGGTATTCTCATAATCTTAAGAAAAGGGACAAGAAATCAAAAAGAAGAAGAAGAAGTGTTGATGTTCAAACCGAGATGAGCTAGAGTAATTGAGTTGATATAGAGTGATTGACTAGAATGGACTAAGAATATAATCTCATTAGGCACTTTCATAATTAGGACACACGAAATGATTTGCAATTTAGGTGATTGATCAGGCCCACACAAGGCCGCCTCATGGAGTACAATGAGCCAGAATTGGATATGGTCGCAGTATATCCGTAGAGTTAGTGTTGTAGTATTTTATGGTTAGTTCTAAGGAAGTTAAGTAGATAAGAAGATTATGCACTCATTACATGGAACGCTATAACACAACCTTGATCCGTCCTTTTTGATGACATAGCTTTGATGATTCGTATTGAAAAGTATCCATTTGGGAAACAATTGAACTCAATGAGATGTTATTATAAAAAATTCTCAGTCTCTGACGCTTTGGTCTTCCCCCCTAGTCAAAAACCTAACCCTTTTACTTGTGGAGGTTGTAATGGAAAAGATTATCTCTGGTGTTGAAAATGGTGAAAATTTAGTTCAAAACGGAAATTATCTAGAAATGGGCTCTTTACAAATTGTGACCAAAAAATGTGCTAATTATTTGATGGAATGAAGTGTAACTGAATGTCCAAGCAATTATTATGTCATTTAATTGTCTGTTGCCAAGCCAGCGTTGCCATGTACTTGAAATCATTTTAAGTTTTACTAATAGGATTCAAGGTTTGTGCTTAGTCAGGAAAGAAATACTAGTCAAGATAACCAATCTAGGTTTAATTAACACATAATCGGCTGGTAAAACTAATTTAGAAGCAAGAAGGGTAATTCGGTCACCAATCCCCTGATAGCCGCAGTTATCACTCCCCACGAAGACAAGAAGTAGTAAATTAGTTAATCCCACGTGGAAATAATGCGTTGTCACTCATTACTTAACCTAAGCATGACCTTTCGCACCGTCTCGCACGTCTACCACGGGCTAAATATGAAGTATCAGAAAGTCATTAACCAGAAAATGCTAAGTTTATAGTTTAGCAAGCCAAAATTAGTCGTGAAATCACCTGAAAAGTAAAGAATTGCATTAAAAATTACAAATATTGGAAGATGGTTCAATATTAGGTAATAATTAGCTAAGTACGTAGTCAAATAATATTAATTAGTCATTATTAGTAGTAATTAGGCAATGTTTGATTAATTTTCCTAATTTTGGTCGGTAACATGACTTGGGCTCATATGAAAGAGATTTCGACGCTGATTCCAAAAATCCAAACCCGGTTTTCTAACTCCCAAAAATAATAAAGTTATAAGCTAAAATGTCTTTGAAAAAAAGCGTTTTTTAATTCCTAATTCCAACACTCTAAAAGGGGTGTTCTAAAAAGATTTTTTCTTGGTTTGACTTAAGTCAAACCTTTTTCTCTTTTTATTGTCTGGGAGGTTGTCTACCTCCCAGACTACACACCTCACAGGTGTTGTTTTCCCTTTCCTCTTCCTTCTGCTAGGCCTCTTTCTTCTAGGGCCTAGCAGTTGTCCTCGCCTGAACCTTTGGCCGAGGACAAGGCCAACAAAGAAAGTATTAGTTTAAGCCCAAGTCATGTGGATTAGAGGGGGTCTAATCTCCCTCATAAATAGTATAAAAATAAACATTAGTAGCTAGATAGACGTAGATAAGTACGTAGATTATTGTGATGTAATTTTTATCTTATAGAAAATTCTGCATCTTGTGTAATAATTCGTCAAAGTTCCGAAATTTCGCAAAGTTTTCCCGTTGGTTACGTTTATGTGTTGAAGAAAATTTCGCAAAATTTCGCCAAGTTTCAGCCCCTAAAATCCATCAAAAATCTGTCAGTTGGGGGGGGCAATATTTTTCAATTCTCATTAATTTTAGCCCCCAACGGCCAGCTGGCTCAACGAGCCTCTGCAATCATTGTGTTAAAGGTGGCGAGTTTCTAGAAAGTTCTAGAGCTTTCTAGAAGCTTTGCCTCAAAATCAAAAGAAAAGTCCGCCTCAAATTTACTAATGACCTGTCACCGAGCTGTCAGCAAAACTGTCAGCTCGGTCCCAAAATTTTTGGTTTCAGTCAGTGTTCGTTGAGTTGCAGACGAGAGAGGCTGCGTTTCCCCCTTCGCTGCAGTGCGTTCTCCAGTGCCATTGTCATGGCATGGGGAATTCAAACGCACTTTCCCCGGTTAGAACGCTTAGGGACTTTTTCTCTGACCCACACTGGTCAGAGAAAAAGAGATTGAGTTTTTAGCACGAACACTACCTCTATTTCAGGGGCCTATGGGTTTGTAATACCCGGCCAAACCAGCGATTTTTCGGCCCTCGCGGCCCTATTTTTGGAGGCCTGAGGGCCAACTTTTATTCTCAGGCCATTGGGCCATATTTTTATACGATTTCTGGGGCCTTCGGGCCAGTTTGTTCATATGTTTATGAGGCCAATGGGCCAATTTTTTACACGTTTTTGGGCCAGTGGGTCCCACTTTTTTCAGTATTTTGGGCCTGAGGCCACATTTTGATTTATATAGCATGCGTGGGCCTTTGAGCCACTTTTATTTTATTGTAATTTATTATTAGTATTATTATTTTATTATTTTGATAACAGGGGCAGCTCATGTAAACCCCTCCTGTTCGATGGAGGTCTTGAGAATTGCCCCTACTTTTGTTTCTTTAGTTTTTATATCCGACACTCTCTTATTATCGAGGTTTACTGACCTCCGCCCTCAATTGTTTCATTCATTTTTATTATTCTTTTATTTGCACTTTTGGTCAAGCCACGACCACCTTTTTTCATCATCTTTAATAAGCCCTTTTTGGCCTAAAATTGGGGTTTGATGTAGATTTCGGGATAATGAAGTGGGGACCCCTCCATGAGCTAAGCTAGGAGGTCCCTTAATTACGACCTCAGATCGCATTTGAGATAGTTTAAGAATAATTCTCCCCACAGCCGGCGATTAGGAATCGCCGGCCAAATTGTTCAAAAGGCGCTATTACAACATTAGAATATTGCAAACTAATCGGATGCTCTGGTTGTATTAGGTCGGTTATCAAAATTATTAGGCGTTCAAAAGCACGACCTGTGTTTAACCAATAATTATTAAGAGCTCTAAGAAGGGAATTACCGACTTCCCTGTTATTAATTTAAATAGATTATGCTGTCCTTAGCAGTTGTGTTCTAATTGTTTTTTTGTGAGTAATAATTGCCGAGCAATTATTACTCGTTCTGCTTTCCACTCAAAGTTACAAAGTTCTTAAAACTTCTGTTTTTTACAAAGTTTGTTTTGTGAAACTTTCAAAATTATGCGAAGATGGTAGTCAAAATAAAATGGCAAAATGTGCATAACAAGAAAGTTAGTTAGGTTTAGGTAGGGATTAGCTAGAATTAGTTAGGGTTGTTGAATGTGTGTGAATAATTGTGTAGTTGTGAACCGTGTGATTGTGAACTCCAAATTTACGTATTGGGTTCCTTGGGTAAACCCCTCATGGCTAGTGAGGTTCCAAGGTTAGCCCCGTTTCTCGAGTGGAAATATGAAGTCTAAATTGGGAAAGCACGAGGGTGAAAGCGGGCATACCATGTAAACTCCCTTGTTGATTGAGGGTCTTGGGTTGCCGGAGTGAATGCGCAAATGTTCGGATATTAGGCAGGAATGGGGCCAAATTGAGTAGCAATTTGGCCCAAAATAATGAATAATCATGTTGAATGAGTAAAATTGTCATACACCTTCTGGATTAATCAAATGCGGCTAAAAGTCAGATTAATTATGTAAATCCGTGTTATTTATGGAGTGACTAATTGTAGTGGAAGGCTTGATTATGATCTGTGTCCTAGGGTTAAGGGGACCCCGAATTAGGTTAACCTGAGCACAGGATCCCCGGTCATCTGTGTAAGTCGTCCTGCGATTAGGGGATAGATGAGCCGCACATAACGATTCCAAAACAATCAAATACAATTGAATCACGAGCCAATTTTTCCAATAAGTGTTTACAAATGCAGCTAGAAATTGAGTGGTGACCATTATTTGGCAATTTGTTAATAGTTTAACAGTCTTGACTTTGGTTCGGAAGATAGGTAGCTAACTGGCACGGGATTGAGAACTGTTTCAAGTCACAAAAACAAGTACATGCATTTTGACTCAAATCATTGATTGTACACGTTTGGTTGGTCTAAAGTCAGAATTATGTCAAACCTGTTGTTTAATTTCCAAAAGAGGCGAAGTTACAGTTTTGGAAACAAAGACAACGCTATTCTGTCAAAATTCACTAGTGTTGCGTTTGTGGGACTAACATAGAACTTAACATTGGTAATTGATTGATCAGTCGATTAGCGGCGCAACAGTTTTAATAGGAGGCAGTTAAGTCTTCTAACCATTCTTGTTGTACAAGCACTTAGGCAGAAAAAGCAATGCTTGCATGGTATCATGTCAATTGTGGTACAGAATCAGGAATCATTGGTGCCTTGTAACCTTGACTGCCCAAAAATCATGCGGGCCAAAACGCCCAGTTTGCAAACAATACTGAAAAGAACAGTCCAGTTTCGTAACAAAATCTATTTCGCCAATAGTTCACGAACCAAGTCGAGGTAATACGGCACAGGGGTTTATTAGTCGGTAGCTGGTTATATTAATTCTGTCTCACCGGTTGACTATTGTTAAAGTCATAATACAAGCAGTACGTAAGGCAACAGTCTGCAGTTAGGTTTAAATAAGTAGATAAGTAACAGTCGGTTTATCATAGTGAACAGATAAACAACCATCTTCCAATATACTCGAAAACGTACAAAAATGTCAAGTTTCGAGCGTGTGCTGCATAATTCGTCGACCACGGGAAATAGACTTAGAAATAGACTGTCTTCTTCTTTCTTCTTCTTTCTCATTTATTTCCCGTGGAAAATCTGTAGTCTCAGGCCCAAAATAGGCCAAAATCCGAAGATCATTGCATTATCATGATTTATTTAAAAAGATTACGTCAAAATCCTGTTCAGTTTAACATATTTAAGATTCGAAGTGGCCAGGAAGGCCCTGTTTATGCCAGAAAAAGAGTAAAAGCCAGCGAATTTCTTAAATGTGACGATGTTGCAAGTAGTGAGCCTCAATACGTTTCTAAGACGATTTCATCAAATTGCAAGTTCAACCAGGCCTCAATTGGGCCAAAGACGGAAGTATTGTGATCCGCCTCATTTACACAAAGAATGACGTCGAGTTTAAGTAAATCCAGCAGGTTCTAACCTAAAACGGCCTGAAAGGCCCGCATGGTGAAAGGTAAATAATTCGGAGCAATCAATTTTGCCAAACTTGCGATAATGCTAAAAAAGTAATTAAACCTTGCATGTTTTCAAGCCATTTTACCTAGTCGAAAGTTCGAGTGAGGCCCAAAATGCTCATTTTGGGCCTGGAAAGCGAAAGAACGAGTAATGGTTGCTGGTTTCGAATCCCGCACTATAATTATATACTAATGGGTTTTAACCCATTTGATTCAGGTGCGGAAGGTCCTGTCCTGCCAAACCTGTACCGTGGATCTCAACCAACTGGAGTCTCAGTCATGGCGATTTAATTAGCCGAATTATTAATTGTGGGTTTTCATTTCAATCAATTGGAAGTGTGTTGGCGAAAAGCAGTTAACTGTATCGATCGAAACCAGTCTTGTCTAAGGTATATTGGAGGAATTTGGCCTAGATTAGTAATTCAAAGCAGAGACTAATTCAGGTCGTACCCGGATCAATCTTGGGATTTAAAACCGAACGTGAACTCTTATTTTTAAAACCTGGAGTTAGTAACCTATTTGTGCTAAATTGAACTTTACCATTTTGATTCGAAAACGGATACAAACATTCTTTTCCCGGGAATTGTTACTCACATGTCTCTGGCTTAAACCACTAGTCTATTGAACTTGCAAAGAAGATCTAAAGAAGACTCACATGAAATAAATTAGTACTAACACCCATAACCGCACCAGGCAACCCCCAACCGGACCGACCCTTGCATTGTCCCTTTGGTGACTGAATAGCATCCGAAAGTGCTGTTGTCACCAGCATTTCGGGCTCACCCAAAGACCGGAATTTGTACTACTACTAACAACTTTGAATTTAGCATTTGTAATTAATTTATGATTTAATTTGTGTAGTGTCCTTGTTATAAAGGGCGGATCAAGAGATAAATAACACGAACACAAGCATATAGGGAACGCACAGAGTTTTAGTGATAGGGTGAGTTAGTCATAACAACAGAAGAAGGAAGAAAGAAAGAATTAATTGAGGCAACCTAAATCTTGTCCCTTTAAGATAATAATCAATTAACTAAACAAAATACCGGCATATTGCAAGATTGGCATATTGTCAATGTAATTGAAGTATCTGAGTATCTGACTAATCTCAATTGTTTTAAAGTGTAACTATATATATTTTCTGTATTGTAACTTCCTCTGCACTGAATATTGTAATCATTGTTTTATTAGTGTTTTCATCGGCCTAAGAATTATATTAATTCTTAATAAATTAGTTTGCTGTGCCTGCACCTAGTTTTATATAATATAACGATACAGCTTGTTGGAACTGGACCTCGTCTTTTGGTAAGTGCTTCCCAGACCTTCAATCAGATATCTGAACTTCCGGCTGCAGAAGAAGACAGGATTTCCCGCATTGTCCCGATTTGTTAATCAGGGCAAATTATCAGAACTCGCTGTTGTGATCTGATATTTTCTGTACCATCAAGTGTCGATCCTTGCTAATATCAACTCCATCCCCCGATCAAACGGACTCACAACAAGGATCCCTATCCAGGTTGGCTACAAGGACCCTCAATTTTGGACATATCACCTTTTGGGAGTCCTGTGTCTAAGTTTACTGATCTCAGTAAACGTGCTAACCTTCCGTGCAACTGATCTCAGAGTGAATCAAATCAGAAATCCAAGGAACTTCATTACAAATACTTACGTGACTTTCAGAAAATTAAATTATGGGAGCCCCTGACGAATACAAAACTTGAGCAAAGGTAAACCAAAAGCTTGACCCCTTCCACCAAAACAATGCTGTGAACTGCGAATTGCTATCTCACACGCACCGCAAAACACTGCTTGAAACCTTACAAAAGCTTTAACATTGGGAAACAAACTAAGCCACAGCGTAGCTAACGTTTTTGTAGACACATTATCCGCACAAGAAAACTGCAACTATGCAAATTACATTAAGATCAATTCATCATGTTGGTAATCAAATTGTCAAATAATTATTATTTTTAACAAGAAATCGAACTCGTGAAAACAACGCAAAGGGACACTAACTAACAGACAGAATTATTTCCTGTATATCCGGTATAAAATAGACGGACACTAATGGTGTTGCTTAACACGTTTAAAAATATGATAAAAAGGTGTTAAACCCTGCAAAATGCAGAATAATATACCATTAATAGCATAAACACCGATACAATAGGAAGAAAATCGAGGAAAAACGTCAATTTAAGGAAACAAGAAAAAGTGACACACCAATTGATTTAAGAAATAAACGGGTGACACACCAAATGCTCGCCGATATATGATATGCTGTTAATTAATATGATAACACATGGGCACCTCAAGCCTGGCTTGAACTTGGATTTTTTCCTAGGGTCAAATATCTGAAATTGCTTTTCTCTGGGCTTTGTGTGTTTTTGTGATTGTTAATTTTGTGAGGAGCTGACATAATGAATGACTCTTTTTAAACTTGATTGGTCTTTGAGTCTCAGGAATATTTAGGAATGCCTAGGATGGAATGAAATGAAATGGAATGGAATGGAATGGAATACAGGAATGCCTAGGAATATTTCTTATTTGTATTTTTTCTGTATCTTCTGTATTTTTTGTATCCTTTCCGCAGAATTTAAGGTATCAGAAATAAGAGTTAGCCTTAGTCTCTAGTCAACGCATCAAGCAAAGAGAATTACGGCATCAACCATGTTCTGTAACTGCCATTGTGGGGATTTTCATTTGAATTGCATGGGATGCCTGTCTTCCTCTTCACGAATGAATTCTGGGTAGTTCAAAGTCCAAGACTCGGTGCTAGGATGTGCTCCCGGTCTAGTTCTGCCACTTGTGCGGATTTTGTCTGGACATCAGGCATGCTCGGAGAAGCAGTACCCCATCTCTGGACCCATTAATTTCCAGCTCTTTTACCAGCTTATCTGATCCTGGACTGTCTGTAACTGGTATGTCTTCAGAATCGGTTTTCATGAATTCAGCATGGTATCTCTGGACGACAACTGGATGAGCCATATGGCCGAAGTGGCGATTTTCGACACTTAGTTTTCAGGGCAGATGTGAACTTAACCATGGAGTTAACGAATATTATCAAGAGTTAATAATAGCAAGAGTACGACATCGTACCCTTGCTAGTGTAATTGGCCTGTCATATGCTCGGAACAGTAAGGCCGAAATCTCGGGGGGTCACGGCTAACACTGTTAACCATGTGTTAATATGCGTTTGAACTAAAACGCATCTGATTGGCTAATCGTCTACCTTATGTCAAAATTACGTGTATAAGGTGACCCCCCCCCCGAGATCTCGGGGGGGGGGGGCTCGGCTAGCGTTGTTCAGCGTGTGTTTATATGCGATTGAACTGAAACGCATTTGATTGGCTACTGAGCTTTTGCTACTGAAATGCACTGATGAGGGTTACAGTAGCCAAGTAGCCAATTAAATGCGTTTCAGTTCAATCGCGTATAAACACACGCTTAACAACGCTAAGCTGAGCCCCCCCCCGAGATCTCGGAGGGAGTCACCTTATACACATAATTTTGACATAAGGTAGACGATTAGCCAATCAGATGCGTTTTAGTTCAAACGCATATAAACACATGGTTAACAGTGTTAGCCGTGACCCCCCGAGATTTCGGCGAGCATATGACAGGCCAATTCACTTGCAAGGGTACGGTGTCGTACTCTTGCTATTATTAACTCTTGATATTATTAAACAATTTTGAGGCTGGGTTTCATCAACCCTGTTTTATTGGGGTTAACCCTGAATCAACCTTAAATCCAGAATATATAGTTAACCCAGAATTAACCCCAAAAATAGCTGTCGCATCGAGTAGGGTTGAGATTTGCCATTTTACCCCAATTAAACCCTAGTTTTTAAGCCCAGGTTTCATGATAATATTTGGACTAAATTTCACCCCAATTTAACCCAAAACCCAGTTATGAAACTTGAGTTTCAAGAACCCAGTTTTAACCCAACTTTGATTTCACCCGAGTTGGGTTGAACCCTGGTTTGAGTCTTTGATAACATGGTGAAACCATGGTAAAACAGCCCCTGGTGGCCCCTGGTAAAACAGCTTTTCCGCCTACGTCTGCAGCCTGTGCTGGGTTTGTTTGAATGCAGAACTCCAGCAGGACTCGAAATCATTAAAATTTCCATTGTCGGCTGAAAGCAATAAACTCAATTTTTCTAGCAGACGTGTAAATATTCTCCAAAAATGGTGTCGAAGTGCTGAAGATAAAAGGAGCAAATGCACAGACTGTCAACTGATAATTCACAAAGGTTAACCCATCCCCATAATTTCAGGGTTAACCCTAAAAATGGTGAAACCCTTGTTTCAGAAAACCGAAGTCTAATAATATCGTCCCCAGGTGAAAGAGGAGGTTATGCACATAAAAATAATGTGTAGTTCATTTCGTTTCAGAATCATTTTCTGGGTGCATTGGGGATCCTTCAATATCAGAATCATGAAATGAAGATGAGTTACTACTTCTCTATTGATTGGTGGCAGTTTCATGGTTCTAAGATGCCCTCACTCAGTAATAAATGGCAGCTAAAAATAAAACTGGTCATTTTCAACCTTATTCCTGAAAATTCGGCACGAAGGGGTTAAAGAAGGAAGGATGGAAGGATGGATGGAGAACAAGGCAGCCGAATAGCTGACCTTCGACTGGATCTTGGTTACTGTCACTTGGTACTGGTACATGGTAATTGGAGTTGAAGATTTGAGGACACGAACAGCAATTCCATGAAATTTGAGGCCGAATTTCAAATAAAAGGATGCCTTAAATATCAGTTTTGCGCCAACAGGTTGAAACCAGCGTATCAACTACTCTCAGCGTCCGCAGCTTAGCTCGAGCTCAGTAGCGGCGTGCTCTACTGAAGATCTGAAACTCGGTGTTGCGCTGGAGCATTCAATCCTGACCTCAACTTAACACTTATTTATGCTAGGAATTCTTCGCCTGTTAGACGCTCTATATGTTTATATGTACAAACGCTATGTCCTAGATACACGTAATTTTCGGCATTTTGAAAAAGACAACGACATACAACTGGTTTAATTGTTAAACTTTGGAGAACTTCAACTTCCTTAACGTTACTAACACAGCAGCGGCAGCAGCGTTGCCAATATTTTGCACTTGCTTGCTTTTATATTCCGTTAAACCTGTTCTACAAGATCGTTCATACAATTCGCTCTCCTGTCTCCTTTGTTGTGTGCGACAGTGGTGGAACCGGGTCAGTTCGGTTCACACTTTGTCTCCGAGCTTCGACCCGGCCCTGAATTACCGCTGCGCCTGGTTCGTCGCAGTATTTGAGAAGCTTTATATAGCTTTTTTAGACAAAATCTAATTTTTTCTAGGTTTTGGGATTTTGTGGAAAACCGAGTCACCGAATCACCGGGTCTGACTTCAACCGGGTCAGCGGGTCAAGAAGAACTGGCTCAGTTCCATCACTGGTGTTCGTATACACTCTTGATTCCGCGACACAGAGCGCATTTGTCGCCGGTGGCTCTGCTTTGTCGTGAATCGTGCAAATAGGTGTTATCCGCACAGTGTTGGAAGTGGGTCGTAATTTCGTGACCCGCGGGTACCCGTGACCCGCGGACCTTGACCCACGACCCACGACCCGCGACCCACTGAGATTTTGTCGACCCGCTTGACCCACTTCCTTAATTTGGACATTTTCGCATATTTAAGTACTTTATAGCATGCATCGAGCAAAATAAATCTTTAAATATGTACATAGTGAGGTATTAAAACTTATAAGCAAACATTTGGCAACATCAAAGCTAACTGCATCTGATTTGTCTTCGTTTTCGCTAGACCTAGGCAGGTTATGCTTTCGCAAAAGTGTTGGGACCTCGATTGGTCAGTAGAATCTGTATATATTTAGGCAAAGTTTTGAAGATAAAGTCTATTTTCTTGTAGCAATTTTATAAAAGTTCAGTCCATTCTGGTTTATTTTTACAGCTGCTTGGCGACTACTGCAGAGTGTAGCAGTGTTTATATACTGACCATTCCAAACTTGGATATGATAGAAAACCGTTTTAGCGGTTTATATTATACACTTTATTAGTACCAATAAAATTAGGAATGATCATAACTCGCTGAACAATGTCAAAATTTCAAGCTTAACATTACGTATATATATATATATATATATAATTATTTATTGAAATGTATTGTCCTTCATATTCTTCTAATTACGGAAATATAGATTTGCAGGCTGTTGTGTAACGCAAGAGGCTGACTAACGGTCAACCTTTTCGTTATTCCTTTTATTACGAAACCATTCTACTTAGCTACCAACTGGCTTACTAGTCAGCAAGCATTCCTCCACGTGTCATGTAGCTCCACCTATAGGCTAGGTTTGGATTGGGTGGGGTCCCCCCTTGGAGCTACATGATTGGGACACCCCAGCTAGAGGGCGCTTCTCTTGGGAGGGGGTTATCCGTCAAAGTTCTCCCCCTTTCAGTGTTGGGTTTTCCCTAGTCGTGTACAGTCGTTTCTCTCTCTCTTCTCTCCCTATCTCCTGTGTACAGTTTTCCCCCTGTACTTATTCAGTGGGCCTATATATTGGTACGTTGGCGGGGCTTCGCCCTTTGTATTGGTGAGTGTGTGTTAGGTTATTTCACTGTATAACTGTTTGTTTGTTAGTTGGGCTTCGCCCCCCTAAATTCTATCAGTTCTATATTCTATATCTGCTCTCTCCATATAATTATTGTTGTTACTTTATTAAATATCTCCACTAGTTGTTTGTACTTTTGGGTAGGTCATTACTGAGCTCCTAGGTTAGTTTAGTGCTATTTCTGAGGTGAGCGGGTGTCATTCCCTCACTAGGTCTATTTATTTGGCGAGGCTTCCCCGGCCGGCTACTGCGCGGTTGGTGTGTTATGCACTTGTGCCACGGTCTCCTCGCTTGAGTTGCTCTCGCGGGGTAACGGTATCTCTGTGTTAGGCTAGTTTCACTCTGGTACCGCTACAGTTGTAAGCAGTCAACATTGTTTTCGCCCAAACGGTTTGTCAATCTCAATCAATGCCGAAGGATTAAGGAGTAAGGACTTTGTGTGATAATAAAACATTTATGCCATTGATGTGTGATAATAAAACATTTATGCCATTGACTATGTCAGAAAGATATTACTCACATATTTTTGGCTGAAGATTCATGATAGAGTAGAAATAAATACTTTTATCATAAAAGCAATATTATAATGTAAGACATATACAAAAGAGCCAAAAATTAGAGAAAAATTGAATATTTAGCATAAATTGTAAATTTTTTGGCGAAATTAGTCCAAAAAATTGAGCGTATAATTGCGATGAACAAAATTAACTCTTGACCCGCTCTGACCCGCGGGTACCAACGACCCGCGGATACCAACGACCAGCGGGTATCCGCGACACACTTTTAACTCTGTATCCGCACGCTATTAATACGATAGGAGACGAGAATCTACGCTGATATGCTACGCTATAGCCGACTGCTAAGGATAGCAGTATAAAACTAAATATAAAATATATGTGTTTAAACTGAAACGAATATATCTTTGTCTCGAACCTATTTTGCTTTGAATTTTAACACAGGTTTATAATAGGAAGTGTATGTAATACACTCATCGCTTCCTAATGTATTAAGGAACAGTGTCAAAAATAAAATCGTGTACACCATGAAATTTACACGAATTCCAAACGTTTTCCTTAAAATTTACACGATTTTTACGTTTCTTTTTATGGTAATTTTTGTTCCTGTTTTTTGCTTTCCGGTAGCAGGAACTTTATTTCAGCTTTGCAGCAATCATATGAAAGCATGAAAAAGTTAAGTACAAGGTTTTTCTTTTCTTTTCTTATAGTATTTGCTTTGCTAGCTTACTTGACTGGGTTACCTACAAAAACTACAAAACAGATTTTCATCAAAAGAAGCCGATTAAGCAATTTTGACACGAATTAAGTCGTGTAAATAAACCGTGTACACGATAGATTTTTGGCACATTTTTGACACGGTTCCTAAGCTTATAATATTCTCGAAAAATTAAAGTCAAAAATCTCGGAGGGCTATAAGCCTGTAAACATAACATGACATAACCTGTAAACAGCAAGCTGACATTTTAAAAACTTGAAAATAAAACAGCTTTTCCACGGTGTACTAAAGAAATTTCATCAATTGTTTAAAATTTCTTGTTGTTGCCAGATTTATGAGAGATAGCCAGCTAAACTGAGCTGTATATTATTTGCATTGTTAAAATTACTGTGTTCTACGCAACATAATGACATGAAATTATTCTTGAAGGACATTCCTAGCTTATGTTATAGTATTTAATTTTGCGAAAACGCCAGTAAGGCGTTTCACAAAGGGCTCCTAAATCTAGCTCCAAAGTCCCTCCTATCTTATCTCTTATGAGCAGTTTTACGAGCAATTTATGAGCGGCTCCTAAACTGTTTCACAAAGCTCCTCTTAAACTGCTCCTAGAAATTTGCTCATAACCGCCTCTTAGCGCCTTTCTCTTGGCTTTCTGAGCGCTTTCACGCTGGGAACTTAAGAGGTGTGCTGGAAAAGTTAAGAGACTTACAAGTTAAAATGACTTCATATTATATTCACCTACTAAATATGATAATAAATAGAATATTTAAATCGAAAAGTCTAAAATTTAAAGGCAAGGATAAAATTAACTTGTTTCTTATTTTTGACAAAAGTAATCACGAAATTTACTTTTATATATTTATACTATATAGTCAGCAGTTGAAGGGCATAAAGTCACTAACAAGCTTTTACAGAAGATTTCTGGAGGAATACAATACATTTCACCGTTGTCTTGGCTAAATATTTGAACAATTAGCACTTGAGAGTGCGTTATCAGCCCGATTTTGGGCTCCTAATTTTAAGAGCCTATTTAGGAGGGCTCTTAGTTTAGGAGCTCTTCGTGAAACACCATTCTCCCAACTTTTCTCATAAGTTGTAAATTTAGGAGCTCTTAGCGCTATGAGCCCTTTGTGAAACGCTCCACAGCATGCTAAGTTTACACGCTGAGTCTAACGGCAAGCTGAGAAGCCCCCCGAAGTTTTCGTTTTCATGTTTCGACCATATCATATTACAAGCTTAATACATTAGGAAACGTTGATTGTCCTACTCTGCTACTACTCCACTATAAACTTTTGGTCGTACTAAGTCAGCCGGCCCGAGTAAGCAAGTTGGTTGAAAGTTCTCTTTCCCCACGCCAGTTTCGTTCAACTTTTTGAAACTGATTTGGGTTAACATATTCTAGGAAATAGGATAGCATCGAACTAGAGATGTTCCTCTAAGAAATTTTCCGGGCCGATCTCGAGCAGAGGCCTACCTCATTCACCTAATCTACATTATTTCTCCATTGTGTTTAATGATTCAGCAGAGGCCGGGCTCGGACGAAAAGCCGGGACCGTGCCTGAATTTCCAAACGACGGTCCACGCAATATGGGTCTGGTCACAAAAACAACTCATCCACCTTAAAATCTCCAAAAAATACCTACGTGCATATATAATAAATTTAATAGATAACCACTTGACAAGACATAAAACTATCGATTAATAGGTTAAGTTAAATCTGCTTATAGGTCTGCAGTTTGATAGAATGTCATTTACTGAAAAGGCTGCTGCATTAATTTCAAGAGTCTATTTTTGGTTAGAATGTTTATGGAGATGGTTTGTACCGAGCCTGAAATCAGTGGAAAATCAAGTTGTTGTCATCACAGGTAATGTTCTGTTAATGAGTTATTTATGACTTAATCAGTTATTAAGTTATTTAAAGTGTTAATCAAGTCACTGCCTGTACCTTTTTTACATTTGTAACATTTTTCTTAGGGTATTTACCAGACATGTGCAGGAGGGGAAATTTGGGGGGGGGGTTAAGGGCGGCCATCGGCCGCCGCAAAACCGGATTTTTCCGGTTTTTTACAGGAAAAATCCGGATTCTGGGGGGGGTGAGCTCAGGTCTGGGAGGGGGCTCAAACCCCCCCCAAACCCCCCCCCAAGCACACGTATGGTCAGAGTTGTAAGCGGGCCGCGGGTAACCACGGGTACCCGCGGGTATTAAGAAATTAGCCGACCCTCACTATTTACTACTGCTGACTAACACATGTTTTCTATTCCATCTTTTGACATTTTGTTTTTTGTTTGAAAATTTGGTACAGTTATTAATGACACTGTGGCTGGAAAGTTCTATAAATCAACTTTGAATTGAGAAGGTTTTAGCTTCCTGTGTATATTCTTTTATTGCAGGTGCGGCAAATGGAATTGGAAACGAGTTGGCAACAAGATTTTCTAAAATGGGTGCAAAGTTGGCACTTTTAGATATAAATGAGGTAGGCTGTTATTATTTTAAATCTATGTTTATGTGAAGTGAAAAATTACTGCTGTCACTTCACATAAGCATAGATTATAAGTAATTGATTCATAAGTAATTCGTCTGCTCAAACTGAAAATGTACTTTATACTCATTGTATTAGCCGTTAGGGCTCTGCTATAGGTGTTCAAAATTGTTAAATACTCGCTATGCGAAGTGTATTTCACAACTCTCTTGGGATCTTTTCAGGATAACCTCCCCCAGGCCCAAACTCCGCAAAACCTGACCAAAATAGCTGAAATTTCGTATGCATATGTTTTCCACCACGCTGAGTTCAAATAGCGAAAAATAATAATAATAATAATAATAATAATAATAATAATAATAATAATGTTTAATGTCGAAAATATATGAGTGGCACACTCGTTTGCATATTTCGACAGTAAAAATTTTTCGATTTCGCGAAATTCAACTTTTTCGATTCGTAAGAGTGGCCAAGGGGAACCGAAAAAAGTTTTGTCTTCGATTTTGCTGAAAAGGTGGTGGTGGTGGTTTTCAGGTTTCGGGTTTATATCTTAAAGCCTAAAACTTTAGCCTATACTGGGCTAACGAAACGAAGAATCGAAAAACGGGTATTAGATTCGTGTTCTGCGACCCCGAAAACCCCTAAATACGACTTTTCAGCAAAATCGAGGACAAAACATTTTTCGGTTCCACTAGGTCTCCCCTTACGAATCGAAATAATCGAATTTAGCGAAATCAAAAAATTTTGCGATATTTGAACTCAGCGTGGTCGAAAACATACCCATGCCGAATTTCAGCTCATTTGGTCAAGTTTTGCGCAATCTGGGCCTGGGGGCTTATCTCAACGCTGCGCTATTTCAACTCCCGCTATCTCAACTCCCGCTATCTCAATTTCTCTATCTATCTCAATCTATCTCAACGTTGCACTATATTAATGTTGCTCTATCTCAACGCTGCGCAACGGGAACTCTCGCTACCTCAGCTCCCCCAAACTTCTAAGTTTGCTGATAGGATTATTGTTGCTGAAAATAAATGTAATATAGAAATTATAAGCTATCAGGAAGTCTGCCCAAAAATAATGTCTGCAAAGAAACTACCAAACTTTTCAAGGATTATAGAGCATTTACTATGCAAGTTGGAGTGATAGCCTGCGAAAGTTGGAAAAATAGGCAAAATTCAGGTTGTGCATACATTTTACGTCAAGCCGTTCAGGGTAGAAAAACCATGATGTAATATTTTACTGCTGTCAGCTACAATTTATCCGTGTGAATGTTCAGTTGTCTGTTTTAGAGGTCTTACCCATTTTATTTATTGAGATCCTTTCCACTGTAAAATTGCAAGTTCATTGTAAAAATAAATAAGTGAAATTTGAGACAAAAGGCTAGAAAAATAATAGTGAGATTGAGCAAATAACAAGGATTGATATAAAGGAACGTTGAAATATCTCAACGTTGAAATAGCGCAATTGAAATGGTGGGAGTTGAGATAGCGGGTGTTGATCAGACATGTGCAGGAGGGGAAGTTCTGGGGGGGGGGTGAAGGGCGGCCGACGGCCGCCGAAAAACCGGATTTTTCCGGTTTTTTACTGGAAAAATCCGGATTCTGGGGGGGTGAGGGACCCCTCTGGGGGGTGAGCTCAGGTCTGGGGGGGGGGGGGGGGTGAAAACCCCCCCAAACCCCCCTAAGCACACGTATGGTGTTGATATAGTGGGAGTTGAGATAGCGCAATTGAGATTGAGCTACTTTGAAATAGCGCAACGTTGAAATAAGCATTTTGTCTTTCTTGTTACGAAAGAAATCTGCAATTATGGAGGCATATTTGCGAGCATATCACATAAATAAATACAGATTGGTGCGATATAACGGCACAATATATTCATAGACATTCTAATAGCAAGTCTGAAGATTGGTTTTTCACAATTTATGAAGTAAATAGAGGTTAAAATTGAGGTGACTAACCTTGATTGCATCAAATCAGAATAGGAGTAACTGCGGATTAGCTGAGGAGTAAGTACTGGATTTTCATTAAAAACTGGACTTAGTCCTCAGCTAATCAGCAGTTAACCCTAATTTTATTTGGTGCAATCCAAAATTATTGGCCTTATAAAATGTTGCAATGCACAAGTATCTTAAACAATTTTTAAACGGCGTTTTATTACAATATCTCACTTATTTCAGTTTGATTGCAAGACTTTATGCGATGAGTTGTCTGCGACAGGACACGTTGCCGTTCCTTTCCAGTGTGATGTTACTAACAAAGAAGACATGAACAAAATCGGAGAAAGGATTAAGAACCATCCTAAACTGGGTAAGATACCGCATTAACGTAAATAATAATATCAGGTTTTTTCCTTTTATAATTGGATATAGGAAGTAGGACCCGGATACCCGTCGGGTACTCGACTACCCGTGCCCACACCTAATAATATAAATACAAATGTGCAGCAATTAAATGAAATTATATGAAATTGTTTTCAAAATGAAAAATTTGAGATTTTTGGAAATTTGTTTAAACCGCCAACTAATTTATTGAATAACTAATTTAAAACCGACATTTAATTTATTTTCTTTCCAGGCTTCCCAGACATTGTTGTGGCTAATGCAGGAATTATGAAACTGGCACCCATAGTTGATACTTCAGAGGCTGAACTGCAAAGACATATGGATTGTAACTTTTATGGAGTTATCAATGTAATCAAAACAAAAGTTAACTTAAAAGTTATCATTATTTTATAACGATAAAGAAATCATTAGGACTCATTAACCATTTTTTGGTATTTTTCTTATCGTTTTGTGTAAAGTCTTCAAATGTGACCTTGACATGTGCTAAACTTTTAAACTGGGAAAATTTTAAACTTTAAGGATTAAAAAGTTTGTGGCAGAAAAATTTTTCGCTCTATGAAAGATATAGTGATATAACTTTGCACACATTACAGCCACGCCGTCACTTCAGGGGAAAATTTTCTTAAAATTTTCTTTTCCTTTCCTTTCTTTTCATTTCGTGCAAAGGAAAAAAGTTGTAACCATTTTGTTTGTGTTTTTCTTTATTTAAAGAAGAAAAGGTCAATTATACTGTCTCCGGTTTCAGCTGTCAGTCAATCTTGCGCAAGCAGTCCAATTTGGTGACCTCTTGCTAAGGACTCCTTACTAGCTTTAATATATGTGGCCTGTGTTATGTTAGCAAAATAGCACTTGTCAATTTCAATTTGAGTCATATGGAACTTAAGATGACAATGAAATTGGAAGGTTGAGACATAAAGGTGAAAACAATTAAAAGTAGACCGCTTTTTTCACTTCTTCTTTATAATCAAGAAAATTGAAGTAGAATTTTTTCTTTGTTTAAAGAATTCTTTACATTTCTTTCTTTCTTTCCACTAAAATTCCGACGTGGTTGCACATATAGAGTGCAAGTAAACTTTCTGGAATAATTTTGGAGAGTTTCGGATTTTTTGCGACTTTCAAATTTATCAAATTTATTGATGCTTTGTAAACCATTGAAAACAGGACTATCAGAATATTTTGATATCTCCTGCACGATTGGCAGAAGCTCAGCTTATACATAGTTGCACTCTGCGCATAAATAGAAAATCGCCACTATCTGCAACGAGCTCAAAAACTTGTTACAATAAAGTTAAAATTTTGCCAAAAATCGACATTTCACAGAATGACTGTTGTACATTTTACGGGGACAGAAACCCCTGCAGTGCGTTAATTGCCTTTTTCCACTTAAGTCAAAACTCAGAGACAATACAAAACTGAGAGACTGTGTCTCACCCAGGCACAAAGTAGTCTCGCTGAGGCACAGAATGGTCTCACGGAGGCACAAAATTTAAGATAGAACTTGAAGTCTCGCTGAGGCACAATTAGTACAACCCTACTTTCATGATAATGTTTTAATATAGAACAAGGAACTTTTGGCACTAAACAATATATAATAATAATACTGTTTCACAATGGAAGTATCAAAATCCAAAATTTAACTGGATTAGAAAACAAAGTTGAATTGAAGACTGAACTCAAAGAGTTTTCCAAGTTCAAACCTGAATATTTCTGTCACAAATATATACATATTCATATATATAAATATATATAAATATGTATATATATATCAATTGCTTCTGTAATCTTGCGATTCCAAAACCGACAACTTTAATTCTTTGTTCTGATGACTCATGTAGTTCTTCCACTAACTTCGCAGCAAACAGAAACAGAAATAACGCCCGTATTTTGACGTAAATTCTTTAATTAAACTAATCACACAATGTCTTGCACGTATAATTCCTGTTAGTAGTAAACAAGTATGAACCCATCCATGAACTATTGGCAGGTTTACAATTTATTAGAAAAGTGCGCAGAGCGGAAACGTAACACCTTTTGCACAAACTAGTGGTTTGCTAAATTTCATCCATAGAGTCTGGGTCCTAAAGTGAAGTGAAGCGAAGTGTGAAATAGAAGTTCGGCGCAATTGTGAAAGTGGTTCTCCAACCACAGTCCCACCCAATCAGTAATTTACAAGGTTTCCTATTTCCAATTTGCTGTCGCTTCAGGCACCTAAGATTAGGCATTATCTTGGCAAATCTTGCAAAGAAGAGTAGGAGAACGATAAGAATACTCCATAATACTTTGACAATAATTACCTTACAGTTGCATTAATAGATCTCACATTGCTGTAGTCCTTGTGCCTAATCATCTGATTATAGTATTTGTAAATTGTTACATGCAAATTGCTGCAGACCTTTGCTCCCTTTGTGGAGGAAATGATCACACGAAAGCGAGGTCATCTGGTAGCCACTGTTTCGATTTCCGCTTTCACATCACTGCCACTTTACTGCTCATACGCGTAAGTATACCGGAGGTTCTAACTGGTAACGTCGGCCTTTGAAAAAAGCAGACAACAGCCAATCAGAGTGCAGAAGCCTTCTTCCCCTTCGACGGAACGGTAAATCTAGCAAAGGATCCCACGTCAGCACGGCAAGTCTTGCCATGGTTCTCTTAAACTTCTTGCCCAAAATGTGCTGCGGTTCTACTTTTTTGCAAGCGTGCACACCACGTGCGTGACCAAAGTATAGTCAAAAGAGACGGCGTCAGGAGACGATGTATATAAAATGTAAACTTATCTTCCAAAAATTCCACTATATTCCATTACGTAGTTGATGGAGTAACGTTTTCCGTTTCACAGAAGTGATTGAACTTTATGCTTTCAGGAAGAGCAGGAGCAGGAGCGTCAACATTTTGCTTAATTTAAAACTTAATTAAATTAATTACTAATTACTACTTAATTTACGTTCAGTTTGTCTTAGTTTTTAGAACAAGTAAAGCTGCCATCAACGCTTATCTGGAGTGCCTTTTGATAGAAATTGGCGTCAGAAGCAATGACACAGTTAAATTGACCCGAATCTATCCAGCCACAGTTCAGACTTCCCTAACTGATCCCTATCCATTTATTAAAAAGTAGGACAACATTTCCTTACACAGGTCAAATTTTATAAGTTACAGCCAACGTCAAACATGTGCCAACAACATTTAATATTCCACCAAGGATTACAAATGCTAGTTCTGATGTGACACCCTTCACCTGGACGTCTAGTATCCAATCAGATTAGGACTATAATCCCATTCAAAAACAGGAGTAGTATAAAAATGGGGATTCTGGAACAGTGGAGCCTGTAGAGCTTAACAGAAATTATGCTAACAGATAATTCCTAGTTTTAGTTATCAATAAAAACCAACTAAAGTCTGACCAAAAAATGTAGGGAGTGAAATTGTTTTGTTTATACTGAATTACCGGTACATTTCTGCTGCAGCAATGTATATATTTTCTGAACCGCTATAGCATGAACTTTCCTTTGGTTGAAAAATTTTTTAAAAATTAAAATTCATCAAAAGAAGCCGATTTTTTAAGTTTTGAAAGATCAGTAGAAGACAGGAACTAGCCGTTCAGTGGAAAATTAGCCCATGTCCCAAACATATTGCTTCGCCAATATCAGCTAATTTCTTCAAAAATTGCGATAGTTATTCAATTTTTCGATTATCAAAATCCTTTGATCTTTGCCGCTTTTCCAACTTTGACTGGCTATTACTCGCGACTCACTCAATGCTAAACTTCTTTAATTAAATTTTCAGGACCGCTTACGTGCCAGCTTTCATGTGATATATGTGATTTTTCAAAATTTGAAAATCGATTTTTCGAAAAATACCACTTTTTGACCCAAAATTTCGGCAATGCGAATCCAGAAAAAGTGAGCAAAAATAACATTGTCGTAAAGTTTAATCTGAGCTGACAAAAGAAAATGTAGGGTTGGTTAATGCTATTACTAAATAAAAATAAAGTATTAATGGATATCACAAAAGCATATAAAGAATGATGCTTGATGCTAGTCATTTGCGGCTAGGATGAACAAATGATGTATATGTGCTTGATGGCACTTGGGTTGTTGAATCAGAAAAGTAACCTCCAAGATGATGTCTGCCTACATGTGAACTAGTGAACTAAAATGCAGGCAACAGCAACAGCAGTAGCCATGACTAAAATCTTACCCGTTTGGAATTGTGTTTGGAGGCAGGAAAATTAGGTTTACGAAAACTGGTTCAAACCGGTTAGGTATTGATGACTTGGGGTGTTGCACGCACCACAAATATTATAGTTGAATACGGCTGGTAGGAAGCGACTCAAACTCCACAGGCTCCTCTACACCACAGTTCCCATTTCTATGCTATTAACAGTCACTGTCTGCAGCCATAGGGATGGTTCGAATTCAAACTTTGCTTGGTTTGATTGGGCCTGACCGGTGTACTAAGGCAGGTTCGATTTCCAATGAAAACTTGAACTTTCTGATCCGAAATGTTGAAGTAGCAGCCTTTTTTCGCACTTTTGTACATTCCCTTTCAATCCAAAACTATTCCTAATAGCAGTTCGGTGATTTCGTAGTAATCAGATTCAGAACCAATCTTCCACTGCTTAATTTTTGGTCGTAATTAGAACTTAATGAAAGTAAAGATTTGATCACAGAGAAAAATTAGTTTTAAGAGTTTAAATATCATCAGTTAGCATATAATTCCGTACGGCTTATGACGAATAATAACAATAAAGCAATTGTACAATCTTTAGTGCGACACTAAAGTTGTACATATTCATGAGTTTACGAAACTCGCTTTACATTTTACAGTTTTCTGCCAATAATGACGATAGACCAGGTTGTGAATGGAATGGTGAAAGGAATTCTACAGGAGAAATGGCAGTGTTTTATTCCCTGGTATCACACTCTCCTTGTTGCAGTGAAGTTGTAAGCTGACGCTTGTAATCTTGTAAACATCTTATAAACAGCATTTGTGAATATTTTTGTAATGTTAATGTCTGATCTTCAGAGGTCGACGTCATTTTGTACATACCTTTAATTTCATACTATTTATGCTACATAGGCACTATTTACTCTTAAGGTGGTGATTCCTTTTGGGCACATATTGTTATTTGGCGGCGTAAATCAAGATTAAATTTGATGAAACTTTCCGAAATAAGTTCTTTTAGCGTTCTAACGCCCTCCGCGCAATCCCGATTCAACAAATCGAGATTTCCAGTCAGAGTGGTTTTTCCCAATTTCTGAACATTTAGCAGCTGCTATACACTTATGACTATAGTCATTCGAAAGACCTCATTGAGCTTCACATTTTTGCTTTTTAAAGCAAGTTTCTAGCTTTTCTCTACCGTGAGATATAGCAGAGTTTCTTGTTTTGGCGTCGAAAACTTGTCATTTTTGAAGAAATCAAATAATCCAACATTTCTTGAACTACGCAAGCCGTAAAATCAAACTAAGGGCGTCGATCTGAAGGTCTCACAGGGACAAATTATGCGACGCATGATCGTCTTCCAACTGCTATCCTGTAGGCTGCTGTCATAAAAAATCTAGTTTTTGCAAACACACGACCAATTTTTTCCGAAGATAGTGGAGCATTCACCATGCAAGCTGGAGGGCTGCTACTGAACAAATGTGTTCTACACAAATATACCCAGGGACGATTTTTTAGTTGCCCCGATTGCTGCTTTCTAGCTAAAGTAATCGCTTGACAAATTTGGAAAAAGTAGGCAAAATACAGGTTACGCACACATTTCAGCTTATTTCTCTACAACGACGAGCGATTTCACAATAAATAAAAAAATCGTCCCCAGCTATTTGATGGAGGTATCGAATGATATAACCGATGTTTCGCGAAAAAATTTACTTGAGTCTGCAAAAATTCTGGAAAATTATACTTCTTCTAAAATGAGTTAAAAATATTTTAGAAAAGCAACATTAGTTTCGTGGCATGCATTAAAAGGAATGTCAAGCTACATTTTTATATAAAATGGCTTCTTAACTCCAAGTAATGAATGAGTAATAATGGTGCAAACTTTATGTGACCAAAGGGAATCACCACCTTAAGCAATCACGCACTTTGGCAAGTTTTGACAAGCCTCCAGTAAGATCTGCCGCTAACTACACAATAAGAACACGCTTGATGGTCGTGCTCTTTAAGCGCAATCTCAATGTAATTTAGTTTGGTTTTCGATGGTTTGTAAGCAACTGGATTATTTTTCTGTCGTTACAGTATCATTCCGGAATGTTTGATGCGTCCAGTGCTGAAACTGGCTGGAATTGATCTTGTGATTTTGTACAATCAGAATGGAAAGACTTAGCAGATCAATAGCTTAAAAACTTTTTCGATTTTTCAGATGACATGGTTTAGCGTATGCATTTTATATTATTTGTTTCGTTTGTACAATATGTAGTGCAGAAATTTCATAATACAGTCAGATGAAAGGGCTGCCTTTTTGTGAAAAAGCGGCAACCTGATGACGTAATTAAAACGGTCATGAAGTCAGTCGATGTACAAAGTTGCGCATTAATTATTTACAAGTTTATTTTTCACTGATAAACCTGATACAATAAAAATTTTCAATAGTTGCATTAGTGTTGCTTCCAGCACGCAGCTTCATTTAAGGTGGCAATCTTCTTTTGATGACTTTTTATAGCTTTCACAATTTTGGGAGTTGAAAAGAGATTTATACATCGTTTTAATGCTTATAATCAAGACATTCATATGGGTTTACGAAACTAGCAAAATTAGCAAAAAAATTAGTAAACATTTTCTGACATAACTTCTGAATGAATGAATGAATGAATGAATGAATGAATGAATGAATGAATGAATGAATGAATGAATGAATGGCAGGGTGAAACCGCCCCCCTCACACGCCTTCATTGATATAAAAATGTTTTATATCCTCCTGTATGGCGTTGAGGGGCCCACCTCTAGCATCCGTGCTTCCATTCTAATGTCCGTAGTTATAAACTCAACATAATAACATTCATCATATAAATTAAATGGTGTACGTATACAACTAGCTGGCGCCTGGCGGCCCCAATGGAAGCACAGATACCTACTGAGACAACTCATAAGAACAAAAGGTAAGTTTAGAAGAGGAATTAAATTTGTTAATGGAGAAATTTCACCTATATATTAACTTTTTTAAAATAATTTTAAAATAAGAAGAGGAAAACTGTTACGAAGAAAAAATTATATAAAAAAGTTTATATACAAGACGGGGTTTTCACATACGGATACATTTTATATAATATATATATATACGTACGCATATATATGTCAAAAGGCAATGTTATATATATACTAAAATTCGTCGTTCATATATCCGGAAGTTAAAATTAATGATAAAGATGCTGACGTATCTTTAAGAACTTCATATTACATACATATATGTGTATATATGCAGAAATTTCAAAGTGATTTGCCTTGGCATGCTTCGCATGCCTCGTCTCAGCCCCCCTGTGGCGCCGGCATACCACGCCCTGTCTACCTACCCATATTTGCTTACCCACCATTAAAGAGCTGCAGCAAAACCAAGTATTTATAAAACAGAAAGTATATATATACGTATGCATGTATACAGTATTTTTACATAAGATGAGTAAGAAAACCATATATAATCTATTAATCTAATAATAATAATAATCTATTTGCCATCCGTTCATCCTAGTGATTAGGGATGACAAATAGAGCTTTGCTGCAGGGGCTTCTCTTTTAATGGAGGAACGTGGCATGCCTGAAAGCATATATGTATAGTCAACGCTATGCATGTATGCAAGCCATTCATTCATTATCTTTTCTGGCGCTTTCCCCGCCTTTATTTATGAAAAAAGTTTTATACAATGACAAGTCATAGGGCCGACTTCAAAAGTAACATGCATCTATGTATACGCTACCAGCAAGAAATCCCTTCGAGCTCGTAAACGTACTACATGATCTACAGTAGATTCTAAACGATATAAATTCCTCCAAGCCATATATAAGAAATGAGGTGGGTCCCCCCCCCAAGTAAAAGAGGGAAAGAGTGCGAGTTTTGCTTAATTTTAGCAACAATAAAGATAAAGAGCACGCACAAGACTAAGTCTCTCGTAAGGCGCGCCCTTGAAGAAATGATGTAACAACATTGCAGGTTGCTTATGAATTTTTGAGCTTGTTGACACTGGGTGAATTAACAACATCACCAGGCAAGGAATTCCAAACATTTACAACTCGGTTTGAAAAGAAAGACATAGTTTTAAATTTACGACAGCGTTTAGGGTAAAGCTTCCGAGCATACCCTCTAGTACCAGCATATTGAGAATACTCAAAGAAGCGGTCAAAATCAATACATATTTCATTGTTAACAATTTTGTATACCAATATTAAATCAGCATACAATCTCCTAAGTTCCAATGATTCAAAATCACATCTTTTTAGACGCTCATGGTAGGGCAATTTATACATGCCCGTAACATATTTAGTAAATCTCCGCTGAACTGATTCTACTGTGTCTATGTCCTTTAGAAAGCGAGGTGACCAAACAGGTGTACAATACATTAGTACCAAACAGGTGTATGGGTCGAATATACATTTTATACATTTTTATCTGAAAATCCCTATCTTTGTTAACGAAACTACGCTTAAACAAATTCAATCTCTGTTAGGATTTCTTTTTCAATTTACTACAGTAATCAGAAAATTCCAAATTACTACTTTACCTCACACCTAAGTCACTAACACTAGTAACTTGAGCTAACACTGCATCATTAATAGAGCACGTCAACAAACAGGCACATTTACCAATACGAAACTCGAGACATTTAGGAAAACTAAGAGTTAGCTGCCACATATCAAACGACTTACTTAAGCTTAAAGCCAAGGATCGTACCAATTTTTTACTGTCTTATACAGCTTTATATCGTCTGCAAATAGTTTAATTTTGGAGAATTTTACAACTTTATCGACGTCGTTTATGTACAACAGAAACAATAGTGGACCCAGTACCGATCCCTGGGGTACACCACTTTTCACCAATGATTCCTCAACTATGCACCATTTACTAATACCCGTTGTGTTCTTCCAGTTAAAAAATCATTTATCCACTTACCGATTTCACCAGTAATACCAAACGTTTCCAGTTTTTCGATAATTTAAAATGGGACACAGTATCAAATGCCCTAGACAAGTCCAAAAAACAACATGTGTACACTTTCCATCTTCAATAGCATCCATATAATCTGCACAGCATTCCAACTGCTGTGAAAGAGTAGACTTTCGTTTCATAAATCCATGTTGGTTCCTTGAAAAGCTATTATTCCGCTCTAGAGTGGTAGTTAAGAAATTTTTTATTATTTGTTCAAGACATTTGCAAGCATCCACTGTGAGGCTAACAGGACGATAAGATGCTGGATCACTAGTTTTCCCTTTCGCTTATAGACAGGACAAATATTTGCGGTTTTCCAAATTTTCGGAAGTTTTGACTGGTTAACAGACTGTTGGAAGATACAAAATAACGGATAGGCGAGCTGAGCAGCTAGTCGTTTGTGAAATACAGGTGGGATACCGTCTGGTCCACAACTGAACTTGTTCGGTATAGACTTTAGTACATTGTACACATTAACAACCGTAAAACTGAATGTCGATACATCAACACGATTCACTTCAGGAACATCAGGTATTCTGCCATTGTCTGTTACAAAAACTGAGGAAAACTGTTCACTCACCGCTGTTTTATCCAATGAACTGCTGGCGGCTACACTATCAGAATTTACGAGAGTGGGAACAGATTCTCTGTTGTTAAGTTTTCTGTTTATATAGCCATAAAAAGCTTTAATGTTTTGTGTAGCAGACAAACGGTGTTCATAATTTATTTGACCCTGAAAAAGTCTAAACCTGAGAGAATTTCGAACCGTAACAAATGAACGTCTGTTTGCAACCGTTGGATTAGCTTTAAATTTACGCCATGCTCGACGTTTCCTATGTATTGAAGTTACCGTAGCAGCTGTGATTGGATAAGGATGGCGTGACGCCTTAGCATTTCTCAACGGCACAAAATTAACTACAGCTTCGGTTAATACATTCATATATTCTCTCCAGTAATCTTCTACATCAACACAATTACTAAAGACAAAATTCCAATCAATGGTATCAAGGAAAACAGCAATGTCATTAAATTTGGCCCGACTGAATTCTCTAGTCGATGGAGTGGGTTCTTCTGCAATCTTCTTAACGGGAATTTCGAAAGTAACTGTGTTATGATGGGTATTTCCAATAGGAGGTAAGGTGTCAACATTACTAAATAAATAACTAAATAAATTACTAAATAACGGCTACATAAATACCAAAAATCTTTGAACATCGGTTTCTCAAAACTGCAGAATCTGCAAAAAGTTCACTTAGTGCCATGATATGATGGACACGTGGGAGAGTTACATTTTTTGGATTTGGCTCAGCAAATTTTAACGCTTGAGAAAACGGACAAACGGAGAAAACAAGTGGAAAATAGGTATGATATGAACCAGACTGAACTTGGGTTTAATATCCGTATTTAGTTCACGCGGGCACTTAAGGCGAATGTCAAATTCAGTTCACGCAAGCTTTCGACTTCCAAAACTTTTTTGCTTCGTAGACTTTTTGGTATAAAATCGCCATTTTGATACTGGATAGGGGTGTTCGGGGGCCGGTTGTGGGGCCGGCCCCCGGGGGGTCGGCAAGGAGACCCATTTTATTTTCGGGGGCCCGGCCCAACACGGCCCCGGAGGCTGGTGTCGGTCACGGCCCCAAACCGGACCCCGTTTCGATTTCATGAGGAAAGTATGATATTTGCCAATGCTAAAGTATTAAATAAAGGTGTTGTTAGCTGTTATAATTTTAGCTTTTGGCAAACTATATATAAGATTTCATCTTTTATAAATACATAACATCTTGGAAAAGTTATTAAATTGTTGTGGAAACAATGTATTAATCGGAAATCAGTTCTTATATTATCAAGACATATAGAATGTATGCTGTTTGTTTTGTTAGTTTCCATCCTTCGCTCTTAGAGAGTTTTGTGGAAGCTGTATATAGGATGTTTGCAGTTGAAAATTTTAGAAAAATGGTTGTTTTGCAGTATTTCAAATTACGATTTGCGTACTTTTTGCGAAAAACGTTTCTTAAAAGAACCAAAATTTTCGATATTATGCTAGTTACAAATTTAGTTAATTTCGGAGTTTTAACTTTACTTTACTTTATCCTGACCCTGCCAGACCTGTTGAATGAGAACAGATCATATAAATAATTATGATTATGCACCTAGTAAAGCTCTACGAATTGATGTGAAATTACGAGTTCAAAATGATCTAATATGGATAAGGTGGACAACAACTGAACACATAACCTTAGCATTCCATGACAAAGTGGTAAACACCAAGGGTCTGGGGGTGGAGCCCCAGAAACCGAAGAAATTTTTGAAGAATACGGAAAAAGTGGTATTCAAAATTTAAACATTTAAACTTTAAAAAAGCAAATTTTCTCCCGAAATAATGTTTATGTTCGTTAAAATTTCGTTTCGTCCGGATAAGAAACTCTGCGTCCATACGCACATCTGGACGCAAAAAACCGAGTTAGACACTGAAACTGCAGATTGAATGGCAGCTTTAATTGCACGGTACTAAATGTAAGTACAGCAACAATTTGTTACGTTTTTGGAGTTTATGTATATGTGTCTTAAACATTTTTTCTTAATTTGTTATAACTCAGCTACTTTTTTTCCATACGCCCCACTCCAGTTGGATGTGCACCGGTTAGGAGTAGTGTCAGCCACTTTTTTGAAATTTTGACTATTGGGGAAGGGTGATTGGCTGACACCGAATAATTGTCTTCACAATTACCCGAGGCGAGTACCAAGGCTGGAGATTTGTCCATCACTGTCTATGTGATGAACGCACCTCGGCAGCTCCACCCGAAGGCGGCCGCCCCTTAACTCTCGGACAATTAATTGACATGGGTGGGAAGGGGGGACGGCTAACTTCTGGTGCCAGCTGGCCCATTGGAAAAGCAAACATTATTAATTTAGTTGAGGGATCCTTAGGATCCGAAGTTTCATGTTTGCGGCCGATTGATGCAGATGGTCAAATCTCCCAATCTGATCAGCCTAATGTGTTGCGTTGATTATTACATTTTTACAACCTTGATAGGGTAATTATTATTTAAACAAATATGATAAATGATTTCATAGATTCGGAATTTTTTTATCTGAATATTAAATTTTAGACCGACAGAAGACCCGGGGGGGACCTTTTTCACCCCCCAAGTCTAGTGTCAAAAGCCTAGCTTATAGTAAAAAGTCCTATCTACCGGCATTTACTTGCTTGAATTCTAAATACTTGTTAAAACCTAGCCATCAACTTATCTTTGCTGTTATTGCTGATCATCCAGTGCCTCGGTAACCACTGGCACATAGGGGAGATGGACTTCTGGTTTCCATACGGTAATTGAAGATATATTCCATTCCATTTCCATGTTCTTTTTGCTTCGCCTTCAATATAAAATGTCACACGACAACAAACCAAGTTTTCCACAGCCTATACAACTTCCACTTCATTTGGCTGCAGTTGCTCAGCTAATGCAGCAGAGTTCCGCATTGTATACCTATTCTGCTTTATTCTGGCATTAAAGGCGACTTTTAAAGCATCCTTAATTTGATAACTTAACCACCAAAGCATCAATCCACTGTTCCTGAGTAGGTTCAGGCACTTAAAATTAATGGTTTTAAAATTATTCTAAAACGTTAAACTTATCCTTTAACAAGCAGCCATTCTTCAGCGTAGTAGCAGATCCCAACTCAGCTACTTGTCAACTTGCACTTGAGCTTGCGTTTTCAAGTTCTCAAGCCTGGCTACTTGCTCAGCTAATTTCCCTAAATCGAAGGAAAAGTTTAATCAAGAGTGCATAATTGCATTATTATTAAGAAGAAGAGTAAGCCACTAGAGGGCTTCTCTTCACTGCATTGCGTAACGGTGCTCCGACCACAATACGCGAATGTTCCCCCGTTTGGGGGGGGGGTCGACCAAATCGACATCTGTAATGAAAATGAATGTTTTGTCGCATGATTTTATTTGATAAAGGAACAGTTTCGATTTAACACGGAATTTTAAATCTTGGATTCTGCTTGAAATTGGGAAGGGAATGAAATCTACTATGGAATGAATGTGTCTGATTGCCAGCTTAACTGTATTTTTTATGATTGCCATAGTTAGGACATGGATTTCGGGGAAAATTAATTGGAATGAAGTTTCAAATTTAAGTTGGGTTGTTTCGAGCTGGCAGTTAACTTTTACTAATTATGCTGTTGCGGGACAGCTAGGTAGAGGCCCGTTGGGTGCCGCTCCTTAGGCGGATTGGCAGGTGTAGAACGACTGTCAATGATTAGTGCAGAGCACGGTCTACTCATTAATTTAAGTTAATTAAAGGGATTCTGCTACTATGGCCGAAACAACCCAATATGGTCAGGGAAAAGGCCAGTGTTCGCTCACTGTACGTCGAAATGCAGTCAAAGTTTGTTATATCTGAATAGGTTGAGACCTGCTCATACGATTTATGAAAGAATAACAACCCATTCTGTGGTTCGTTCTAATTTTACAAACCATTTTCAAACTTCATACGGAGATTACAAAGTCACCTTCAAGTTTTGTCCATATCAGCGGTTTTCGCTTAATTACTCGCTAATTAGCATCACTAATTAGTATAATTTTTATATCATTAAAACCAGCAAGCTTTGCTCTTTCAGAATATCCAAAAATATTTACCCTTTCTGTGGTTCGTTTTCATTTTACAAGCTGATTTACAAGCCACATACTGAAGTTCAAGTTGGCCTCCAGACTTGGGTGGTCCTAGTGTTTTTAATTAAAGTTATATGTTAATCAACATCAATAATTAGGTTAAAACTTTTATAAACAAATTCAGCAGGTCTTCCTCTTTAAAATAAGCCCAAAATAATTGGTGCTTCTGTGGTTCGATCTTGCGTTATGCTCGATTTTCTGACCTAACCGGGAGAGCTCGGCTCGTCCCTCAAGTATTGCGATCATTAATAGTTTAAACTTCATTTTAAGCTTAATTAAAGTTTATATTTAATTAAGTTAATCCATATTCTAGCTAATTAATTAATGAAAGTTAAGTTAATTAAGTTTAAAGTTTAATTAAGTTGGTTTTTATTGGTTTTAAAGCAAAAGGGAAGCTCGGCTTACCCTTTCACTGAACTTAACTAGTTTTTGCTTAGCTAGTGTGGAATTCTTTTCAAGTTTTTTTCATTTGCAAAGTTTTGGTTTTGTAATTTAAGGGAAGACTTTTATGTCTCCCCTTATTGCCAATTTGGAGTAACAGATGTGATACTTTTGTAACTGTACAAATTCTCCGCTCTTTGAGTCCAGCTCGGCTGAGACTCAAAGGCAAAAGAAAAAAGAGGGGAACTGAGAAAAAGTTTTAATTTTAATTCATGTCTTAGCTACTTAATTGTTGTGTTTTGTATTGTGTAGTTTGTATTCTGTGAAAGGCTCGTACCTACTAATAATTAATTAATTATTTTACCTACCTAATCAGCAGTCTAATAAGTCTTAGTTGGGGGGACCCCCTGGTCCAGGTTTTAGTGGTGTAATGTCTTGTTTTTCTCTTTAAGCGAGAAATTAACGTAGTGTCAATTTCTCGCCTGAGTGCGTTTGTGTTAATCTTTTCCATTAATTTTACAATAGGGGAAAGGGATTAGTTTAATTGCCCTTTCCCATCTAACGTAAACACTTGAGAGCCCGCCTAAAGTTATTTTATGATTACACTAAGTATGACCCAATCAGAATCATTTAGTGCGCGCCTTTTTGCGCGGAGGACAATTTCGGCCAATCAGACAAATGATTGCCGAAACTGTCGTGATTGACAGGTAGACTTGTTTTGCACTTCAGTCTTACCTCGTCTTCCGAACTAGCGGATTAGCGGATTCCGAATTAGCGGCTGTTCTATTGATTATCTTTGCTCGTCTTCCGAACTGTACGGCCGCATTTTGGCCTCTCCCTTCACTCCCCCCTGTTTTCTACATAATAGGGCGTCACTATGCCCAAATTCTCCCCCACACCGGAATGGGGCTAGTATATTAACACTAGCCCCTCGTCAATTTTCTGGGGTTCTTAGATTTGAAGGGGGGTTTAGGCTTACGTCCCACCTTAGGGTTTCCCCCCTTTCTTTTCTTTCAATTATCTAGTTTTTTAAAGGCGATTTCCCTCTTTTTCTGGGAATCGCTTCTGAGATTTTTACAGGACCCAGAGGTCCTTTTCTAAAATATTCCCTTGAGAATCACCCGTTAATTTAAATTGAATTACTATTGTCTGTAAATGATTCTGATTTGTAATATCTGCTAAGATATTACCTGGGTCGCGTGGATTTCCGAAAGGAAATCCACTGAGAAGCTTGGACTTTTGGGAACTCTCCCAAAAGTCCCCAAACTTTACTTTCAACCAAAATTTTCTCCATTTTTAACCACAGAACGAACTCTCAAACTTTTACACAATTTTACTCACCTTTCAAACTTTCCGTCTCAGCTTCTTAGGGATCATTCCTGGACCCAGGAAATATCGTGTTAGGATCTTTCTCTGAAAGATCCTAACGATTTTAACCCATTTGATTCAGGTTGAACCTAGCGCCACCTGCCTCACCTGGCCTGCCTGGATCTTCGGGCTCTCCTGGAGCTGATTCTGCTTAGCCTTGATTCACTGGTTCTGCTGCCCTGATCAAGATTCCTGTCTCTCTCATCCTGCTCTCAATTATCCAGTGTGTGGAGCCTCGACGTTCCCCCTGGACTATCTAGATCTTCGCTCTCCAGCTCTCTCTGAATTTCCCGAAGGTGCTTTGGTAACACGTCTGTAGACTTTTAGAAATCGGGATAAACAGTCTACCAGGGCAGGACGGAGTGCACTTCGTCGTAATCTGGACTATAGGGTGATTTGTCCGACACCCTCCATCAGACTTGCCTTGAGGGTGATTTATCCGACACCCGTTTTACCAGAACTTGTCTTTGCCAGTGCACTGCCGATCCCCCTGGTTGAGGCTTGCTCCCTCAAAGACGACGATCTGCTGTCCTTAGCGAAATTCTGCCGCTTCTCGGCCCTGAGAGCCTGTTTCAAGGCTACCAAACTTTCGGTTCTGGGCTGAGTGGGAATTCCCTCTAAGAAAGAAAGAAGATCAAACATTTGTTTCAAACTCTAGAAAATATCAGTTCACTGTGTATCTTTCAATTGTTTCTTGTGCTTTTTTCCTTAAATTCCTACAGGCTAAATATTAACTTTTGGGGAAATCTAAAAGCCCTTGAAACTTCTTAAAACGTGCGAATTGACCGGTGGCCGCTTCCTTAGGCAGGAAGTAGGATATTAGCGTCTGGCTGTCTGCCGAGTGGGCAGTCAGAACTAATATTTAGAGCCCGGGAAGGGTGGAAACTGTGCGATATTGACTGCATCCTTAAATTAAAAGCATATAGGACACCACACGCATATAGGAGGACCCCCTCGATACACTAAACAAAGTTCAAGTTCTGTTAAGGTTTACTGTCAAAGTTTCTTTGTTTTTTTTGCAAATGGCCCACCACTATTAGGCACGCACTGCGGCCCCTAAGTGGTCCTCCCCGCAGACCGCAGTCAAGAGACGGAGAGAAGAAGATCACGGACAGAAAACGTGATCCCGAGCAAGCTACCGTACGGTTATTTCAATCACTCCCAAGGCAGCTACATTCGTATTTCCGATTGCAGCTGCCCCCCGCATGGCAATAGCAACTAGGTAGGCTGAAAACTGAACTGAAAGACCGCTCGAAAGGCAATTGGGGAAAAAGTGTGGCTGCAGAAATGGAGTCGGTGGGAAAGCGAGCACTAAGACAGGATAGTAGGAAACATACGGTCTGTTAGGAGGGTGTGCTCTCATAAATCTAAAAAATGTGATTTAATTTTAAGTTTTAACTGTGCTGATTCTGATGCCCATCAGACACAGGGGGACCTTTTTCACCCTCCATGGCCTCGGACATCACAATCACACCTAAAATGTTTCAGAGCTTCCAACTTGGGATATAATTAAACTACGTATATTGCACTCTGTAAACACGCTCACACATGTCGCAAATTTCTATTGCAAGATAAAACAGAAACCTTCTGACTAAATTTGAGGTTGGTGCCAACGATTGTAAATATGTCGTGTACAAGCAAAATAAATATGGTCTTGCCTGATAACAATACATACGTTTGACTGAGCAACAGAAACAGACACACCAGCACCTTTCCCACTCTCCTATTTCTGCTCTCAGTCAAATCACAAAATAAGGTTCTATGCTGCTGACTACTTGCAGAGGATGCATCAAAGACACACCCCCTGATCAGCACATTAACCATCAAACGCCACGGATTTAAATTACTTAGCATCAAGATATAACGGTTAAAGGAACTTTGCTAGTGTAGTCCTCCGTGCAAATGTGAGCAAAGGTCCAACTGGATTCCAATCCGGAGTCAGAGGGTGGACAGTCGCTATGAGACTGTGGCCATCACTAAGAGGTGGGCACTATTACTTTGCCAAGTAGACATCAGTGGCCGGCCTCGGCCTTTTCTACCCAGATAACTGAAATCCAAAGAATGTCATGTCATACATTGCAATACCTATGTTGAGAGCCATCAAATGGCTATACCGTGTTTAAGTTTATACTTGAAGAAAGAATTTTGTTTCCTGTTTCATAGGTTTTGTAGTGCATATACAGTAATGGTTAAATTTTTACGTTCCTAAAAAAGCAAGCTAGTCCTTTCTTTCAACTGAATTCGGGAGAATTTTATTAAACTTTCTAGTTTATGCAAAATTTAAAGTTCTGTAAACTTATCTTGTGAGCAACATTTCTCCATCAGCAGTCGATCAGATCGTCCGATTAGATCAAAGTTTCTTTGTTGGGATAATTTATATATCAGACTGCTGGTTAGGTATAGGCATTAGTTAGGTCTAATTCTCAAAGTTTAGATTTAAATAACCAGGTACGAGCTTTAGGAACCAATTATTAGCTGTGTTTGTCTGTGTGCGTTTATTGAAGTTATTTAATATTCGTTTGCAGTTTAGTAATATCTTGTGTTTAGTTTATCATTCCAGTCCAGTATTCAGTACTGTTTGTTATATTTTGTATTAGTTTGGACAGTTGATGATTCTTGTGCTGTATCTACTTATCTACATTAGCTACGGTCTGTATCTTATCATTTCTATTTCGTCTGCCTATAACTCTTGTACATTAAACCCTAAAATTTATAGGTTCTGTGGTTCTTTCTAATAGGATCTTACGGTATAGAGTAGGTTTGATTAGAATCTTAGGCAGGATTTATCAGTGTGGCATCCAGTCTTGTTTAGTAGTTCAGTTGGCTTTGAAAGTTGTGATCGCAAATTAAAGATTCCAGAAGGTGGGCTTCTGCTAAACAGTTGCTCACGAGGCCTGTATTGACCTTGAACGGAAACCGGAGCTTGGAGGTTCGAACTCACGGTCTAACGCGGACAAATCCCAGATTGGGTAGACCAAAACCAGGCTACTTGATCTGAAGGATCTAAGAGGTGACCCAGAGTCTCCTCGCCTGTTCGCACCGCTGCTAGTGCTCAAAATTCAGTGCAGCTACTTTCGAGGCCTGAACCAATAAATTTATAAGTTTGATTTCACTGTAAGCACTACACATCGCATACCCCCCTCCGTTTGGTGGGGGAGGGTAGCCAAAAAGAGGTCCCCGTTTGGTGGGGGGGGGGTAGCCAACAGCCAATCAGATTGCAGAAAACCCCCTCCGTTTGGGGGGGGGGGGTAGAGCAGAGGAGTACGGTAGTTTTTGTTCTATTCGAAAATGGGTCCCCGTTTGGGGGGGGGTCGTTCAAGCAGGCTAAGTTTGGCTCATTCTGTTTGGCTGTTGGCGACCCCCCCAAACGGGGACCACTTTTGTGACCCCCCCCCCAAACGGGGACCCCTTTTGCATACCCCCCCACCAAGCGGGGACCTCCTGTGTCGACCCCCCCCCAAACGGGGACCCTTTTTCAAAAGCCAGAATCAGCCTGCCTACCCCCCCACCAAACGGGGAGGGGGTATGATTTGGCGACCCCCCCCCAAACGGGGGAACATTCGCGTATTGTGATCGGAGCACCGTTACGCAATGCCAAGAAGAGGAGCCCTCTAGTGGTTTACTCTTCTTCTAATATATAGAAGAAAATCATGGACTCTTGGTTTTATGAAACACTGACACTTCGAGCTTGCGATTCAAGTGCAGGTACTTTTTAGTTGCGCCTGCAAACTTGCAAAAATTTTATGAAAGTGGTCAGGATCGCATATAATGTTGTAGGCAAGAATTAAACAAGCTTCTGTTTATTAAAAGTGCGAACACATATTGAAAGATTGTATATTGTTCAGAGCAGTTTGAGCACCAGATAATATAACTAAAGTCGTGTTTGGTAACACTTACGGAATGAATGGAATCTAGCCGGATCGCCAATCCGACTTACTCAGGCTATCCGATCCAAGCCGATACGACAGGCCTACAGATCCGATCCGGATTGATTTTGCCGATGCCGGAAAAATTTGAGTAAGAGTAACCACTCCGCTGCGAACCGTCACAACTGGCACTCACAAAATACTTTTGCACTGTTCATATTAGATATTAGTCAATGACAAGTTAACTATATAGTAAGGCCTTAGTAAACTTCTGCCTGGGGTAGACATTGCCCTAAAGTTTATCTCTGCTTCCTTTTGGTCCAAACGTAGCCTAGCGCTACTCTACAATTCTTACCACAAAACAACTCCAACTTTAATATAAGAAAAAACACGACACGTATATTATGTTATGTTTGTCTGGAACAAACCACAAACACTACCTAAAACTGAAAATCAAAGCGCATGATATACAAATAACTGAATAATTAAAACAAAATATGTTAGGATTCTTCTTTCTTCTGCTCCAGATCAGGTCAGGCCACTGCAAGGAAGAAGTGCTAGAAAGGCTTCAAAAATACAGCACATATAAAACGAAACATTAACAATAGATCTTCGTATACTTAACAATGTTTTCCGCTCTAATATTGCTACTCCACTCATTTAGCTCCCTGCAACCGAAAATTTGTATAAAACCAGGAACACAATAACACTATAAAAATGGGTCAGGTTCTATAATTTTTTAAATAAAATAGCTTAGAATTCGTGCTAAATTTTTCTTTAGTGCAAACAACTTTTAACAAAAGGGGATAAATCTTAGAAGCTACAGAGCTATCATTTCCCTGAAGCGAAGAAGTTAATCTCAGTCTCTAATCTACTCCCTCCCAGTCCACTGAATCTGGCTCCAGGCTTTCCTCCGTCGATCCGGCTCCTGGAGGCGCCTCCGGCCGACCAGATTCATCACTAACAGACGGTGGTTCAGAGACGGAAGACGCCGGTGGTTTGACACTGTCGTCGGCTCCTTCAACCACACCAACAGCCGTGCTGCTGTCTTCCATTTCAACTGTATTTTGCGGCTCCCCAGCACCAATGGACGGCTGTTGCTGCGACCGATCATCTCCGCTTTCGGCAGGAAACGGTTGCTCTTCCGACGGTGCCGTGTCAGCCTCAGCTCCGGAGTCTGCTTCTGCCAACGGAGGAGCTGCGCCGGTGCCTTCAACTGCAGCAGCGTCAGTCTGAGACTGTGCTTTCTCAGTTACCACAGGAGTTTCTTCGTCAGAGGACTGACCGGCCGCGTCATTCGCTTCCTCCTCCTCCTCCTCCTCCTCCTCTTCAGAGCTGGCAGCGTCATCGTCACTGTCGCGTTGACGCCGACGACGCCGTTTAGGATTATCGGCAGCCGTAGACTTAGACGGTTCCGCTGTGGACCCGTTCGGATTAACGACGACAGAGGACGAAGGCTGCTGCTGCCCAGATACGTCAGCCGCTGACACCGCCGCAGCGTTGACGCCGTCAATATCGTCCAGATCACGCTGCAGACGCTCCTTCCGATGATTAATCAGTTCTACAGAAAACAAAGAAAGCACAATTCACATCATATAAACGGGAAGAAAGATATTACATAATATACAATGCCATTAACTGAGATTATCCAAATCTATCCCTATATACCCGCAGATTTGGGAGACCAATAAAATCAGCTTCAAATTTCAGAATTCGTATTTTCAAATGCAACTTTCCTTCTTCCTAGCCAAGTATTAAACGCAACATATTTTGAAAACACGAAAGCGTTAGCGGCTGAAAATACCTATGTATTTGCATCTCTCATCTACATAATCTGTGTCACCGATTGCAAAACACTCTCTCCTGTTCGGACTAAGGCTTTTGCCTTAGTGACTGTAGGCAGGAGTTTTTCATTACTTCTTTACGATTGCAAAACAAGGAGAGACGTTGCACGGATAAAATTGTTGCTCTTTGATGAGACATGGAAAATAATATGACGAAACTACAAATTATTACACAAACCTTCCAGACGTTTCACAGACTTCTTCTGCAGCTCAATGGAGCGCATAGTATGCTTGGCAGGAAGATAGAAGATGGGCGGCTTGGACTTGGTCTGAATGAAGTTCTGCAGTTTTCTCATGTGGCCTTCCCAGTCATTCACCTGAAACAAAGTAAGCAACTTAGTCAATTTTTAAGTGGTTTTTGTCAAAACTGCACTGTAACCACCACAAAATGGATTTCAGAGATCCGTCTGGCCAAAAACCCTTCTGACATTAGACCAGAACTACCGTAAAGCCCAAGGGAACGTTAACGTTTTTTTCTATCATAAAATGTATACATGCATGCACTGTTAGGTAAAACGCGTAATCGTTCAGGGTTATATACGACGGCAGTGGCCCCTTCTCAGGAGCGAAATAAAAGAGTAGAGTTCTTTAAAAAATTTACTCGTTTAACCCAGCAGTCAAGTTAAAATGACCTGTTTAACTGCTTTAGCCTATAGGCGAAAAGCATGGAGATAGGAGTAACTCGTTAACTCGAAAATGCCCAGTGAAACAACTTCGCCCTCTATTTTCATTTAATGTCCCTACCATTTCCACCAGCATCACTTTGCGATGGATGCGTCGAATTTCCTGCTGCTGCCGACGACGCTGATACAGGAGTTCATGCTTCTCCCGCTCCAGTCGCGCCTCTTCCTCCTTTCGAGCCTCTTCAAGCTTCTGCTCAACCTCCTTCTGACGTCTCTCCTAAAAGATCAGCAAAAATTTGAAAAACGAGAGACACTGTCAGAAAATAGCTTTCGGCTGAAACCAAATAAAAACCCTTTCATTCAATTTACAATCATACCATTACAATCACGACAGGTAAGAATGCTCTGACTTTAGTTGTTGTGTGTGCTTGTTGTTATGTCAAGTCTGCTTAGCCAGAAGTGATATGGATCGGATCAGATAGGCATGGAAAAAATTGAACGATCCGATCCAGTGAAATAATTTGACGATTCGATCCGATCCGGGGATCCTAACTGGTACAGCCAAAAATCAAATTTCGATTGCTTTTAAGGTCTGGTTTTGCTTTGTTTAATATATACATTTTCTATAATTTCACTAAATTCATTAATTTCATTCTTACGAAACACAAAATACGTAATTCAAAGAAACTATCTAAGCGAATGCCTTACAAGTATGTAAAGGCAAAAAGAATGCTGAATTAATCTTTAGACCATCTGTTCAAAAAGTATGTAAGAAAAACACTGATTTAATAAAGTATGTACAACATACCTTGTAAAGATTAATACAATTATGTTTGATTTTAATGCAAAAATTATTTACTTAATCTGTTGTTTCAGTCATTGAAACTGAACTGAAACTATCCTGGATAGCCAACTAGACTGTGTTTTTTCGTCGAAACTTTTTGCGAACTTTTACGCAGTCCTCCAAATTTTTTTGCGGAATTTCGCAAAAAATTGCGAAATTCTTATTTTTTAGTTTATTAACAATAATAACTAATGAATTTTAGTAATTTGGGTGTATTTAAACACATTTTTAACATTTAACGCATAGTATTAACCAAGTTATAACTATTTTTCGCAAGTTGAAGCATGTGTAAGTGTGTTTTTACAGGTATACATATAAACTTAATAGTCAAGAGAGACGCGTGGGTCTGGGGGCGGAGCCCCAGAAGCTGAGAAAATTTTGTAAAACCGAGGAAAATCCTTAGTGGAAATTGTCAAAAGTTTACATTCGGCAGTCAGTATAATCCTAAAATATAAACAAACTGCTAGTCCGTGTATACAGAAATATACGCGCCGAAGGCGCGAAAATTTTTTGAAAATTTTCTTCAAAAAGTACTTGAAACACGTTCAATTTTCATCTGAGACAACAGAAAATTTCTACTCATGGCCAAAAATGTTTGCGGAACTTTACGCAGAAGTCCGAAAAAAGTTGCGGAATTTTCAAAAAAAGTGCGAAATTTCGCCAGCAACTAGAACTAAAATTTAAACTATTTTATGTAAATAAAACTGTATACACTAACTACAAGCAAAACATAGAGCCAACTCTAAAGCCTACAAAGCTAATTTAAAATATGAAAACGAACTACATACTATCAAGAGTACGTACATAATATAAGAGTGTGACAGCTGGCCAGCTATCTGTTATCAGAGCAAAAACTAAAAACTAACGGCTTACCCCCTCCCCAAATTGGACCCCAGTCAACAAAGCGAATTCGCCCGCTATGGTTTTGTTCTAAAGTTCGAAACAGACAGGAACTACACTTACGTCGTACTGCTTGTGTTTTCGAGCTTAAGCACATAAACATAGAGCGAGTGACTTTACCCCCGTTTGGACCCCGTACCCATAGGCGCGGAGTGAAAAGGGGTCAATTTGTGAAGGGGTGTAAGCCGAGAGCGAACATAACATAGTTTTTGCTCTAATAACAGAGAGCTGGCCAGCTGTCATACTCTTATATTATGTACTCTTGATACTATTGAAATCGCTGCGTAGCATTTATTAGTTCTATACCGACTTTAATTTTGGCTCCTTCAATTTTGTAAAATCTAAGTCGGAAGAAACAGCACCAGAGAAGCAGCTTCTCACCTGGGAAAACCATAAAATTCTTACTATACTAAAAGCATCAGTTAGCTGTAGCATGATAAACATAAAAATATATGTCTAAATACAGAATAGTCTTGTTTCTTGGCAAAGTTTTTTACGGATGAATTTATGGTGTGAGAAAACGTAAACTTGTTGAAAGGAAATAAGTACGTACTGAACAGCTTGTACATAACATACGTACTATAGTCACGCAAATTGAAGTAGAATATTTAAAATACATGATGCTCTAACCATGCAAATTGAAGTAATATTTAAAATACAAGCGTGCGTCAACTGTGTCAAATGATTTACATTATGTGACGTCTGGTGATTAGTCGGATCGCCAATCCGACTGAGTCAACCGATCCGATCCGGACCGATCCAGGAGGTCTATCGATCCGATCCGGCCTCCGGATCGCGGATCGGATCGATTTTGCAAATCTGATCCACATCTATCACTATTAACCAGTAGACAGATGGCGTTAACTGTTGTCATTAAAAGACTGGCTTATCTTATTTTTAGTGGGTGGGGGTGTGTGCATTCAGCGACCTTCCACCCATTGGAGGTGCCTGGCAAATTGAAAGCCTTTCCATGAATTCCGTCAATTTTACCATTAATTTATTCAAATCGTTTCCGCCTTCTCCAGAATTTTCACTACTTCAGGAGTTCAGAGAAGTAGGAAAAATGTAGGAACTGTTTCGAGCAATGCTATTTTAGCTCAAGAATATCAAAATTTAGCCGCTGTTTACAAACAAACGTCAAATTTGCAAAAACGTTTCAAAAAATAAGCAGTCCTTCATTTCGGGTGAGCATCCCATGAGGCTCCCTCAAAAAACATTGTCTGAAATTAAGCCAGAAAAACACAACTTGGTCTTTTGGTTACGGAGGACACCCAGAGTTACATACTGTGATGGAATTTGGGATTTACGAGCCTGTGCATCTGACAAGATGTGCAGAAACTCCAAAGGCAGAACACCGATACGATAGCAAGAATTCACACACCTGTTCCTTAAATTTGGTCTCCTCCACACGGAACTTCTGAAGAGTACCCAGGAGTACGTTTTGAAACATTCGTCGATTCCTAAAACACCAAAAAATACGCGAATAAAATTAAAAGTAATTTTGCACACTAAAAAAGCCAATTTTTATGGAAGTTTAGTACGTGAACTTTGCTAAGATGCTGAAACTGCAAACGACAATTGATTTATTTCAACTGTATGACGTGTTAGAACTTTAGCTACCACTTGAAAAATCATCTATAATGGGCGAGTAAGTACTGCTCCCGTCTCTTTTAAGCAGACTAATTCATCACCCCTTTCAACAGATCTATTCATCGAAATTGTCCTGAACGAATCGAAACAAGCGTCCGCAGTTATTAAAACCTTTAAAGCATGTCAGAAATTGTGTTGTCTACTTTCATCTGAATTTCAACATTTTTCCACCTAAAATTTCAAAGTAAGAAAAAAGGCCTCCACTTTCTTTTTCAAAAGTTCCACAAATTTCTTTTGCAGAGGACATAATAAAAAGTCTCAACAAAATAAAAAACCGTCCGACACCAGTAAAGGTAATGATAATACCTCTGCCTGGTTTCTCTGGCTTCCACGCCTTTCAGCTCTTTCAAAGCCTCATCTCTACTCTTCCTTTCTTTGGGGGCCGCGGTAACACTAGAAGGGACAGCCGGCTAAAATAAAATCATGAAACAGGTACATACTGATAGAAAGAGGATATTACCAATAATACATAAGTGGATGATAGCAGGCATACTCTATGTACAATAAGCTTGGCACATCCTCTGCACGCTAACGGCTGACCCCCAGCAAATTGGACCCTTGACTTAAAAAAATTTGGCCGCTATGCATGTGTTGGAAACTGGAAGCTGGAAACAGACACGAAACTCGCACGCGTAGTACTTGTGTTTTCGAGCTTTAGCACACAAACCTGGAACGAGTGAGCGTACCCCCGTTTCGACTGAGTATCAATTTGCGGGGGGGGGTCAGCCGTTAGCGTGCAGAGGCTGGTCAAGCTGATAATACATATAGTATGCCAGCTGTCATACTCTTATGCAGTATGTACTCTTGATATTACTAACACAATACAGTGTTTGTTGCGGAGGTATTTAACAGGACATTCACGACGTTTTTAAAAATTAACATCAGATGGAGCAGGACAAGCATGAAAATGAGATTTAAACGTTAAGCAGAATAACAAAGCCACAATATTGCTATTTATTAGTTAGCAAAATTTAGCTGCTAATTTTTATGCTGTGCTGGCAAGTGAAGCTTTTGTAGCAAATGCAGCAAACAGAGGAGTGAACTACTTTCCATACCGGAAAAACCTTAGCTGTATATTTAAAATAACATTACAGAAAGGTAAGCACCAGTATGTTGGGAGATGTCAGCCAAGAAATAATCTGACTGGTAGGCAGATAGGTTCCAAGTGACAGAATCGAACTACGCTGGACTCTCTTCAATGGGGGGGCGCCCCTAACCACTTTTTTGGGGGTCCCAACCCCACTCACTATATAAGGTTCCCAGAAAATGCCACATTTTAAGCATTTTTGGTCAAAACCTTCAAAAATTTTTCGGCTTCGCCGGAAGTTTTTGGTACAAAATCGTGTATTTTGGTTCTAAAATTTGATTTTTCAAAACTTTTTAGCTTAGTTATAGCAGTATTATGTAGAACACACAAAATTTTTTACCGTACTTTTCAGGGTATTTTTTATGGATTTATTTCAGAGGGTGGGTGCTTGCCGGGGCCCCCCGGGCCCGGGGTGGGGAGATTGTTTTGCAAAAATGAGCCTAAAAATGGTATTTTTTGGCGTATTTTGCATGGTGAAACGCCAAAAGTTCTCAAAAATCCCAAGATTTAAGGTAAAAACAGCTATTTTTACGAAAAAATCTCCGGCGAAGCCGAAGAATTTTTGAAAATTGGCCTATTTTTGGCAAAAATTTGGGCCTCCAAAAATCCCCGGGGGGCGATTTCGGGGGGGGGGTAAGGCATTTTCGGGGGGGAGGTCAATTTCGGGGGGGGGGGGCAGCCCCCCCCCCCGGTAAAAAATACCCTGCTTTTAGCCCATTTTATTTTCCCCACTTTTGATCTCCCCACCCCAAGTGGGTCCCTCTTTTCGCCTAGAGAAAATCCAGCTAGCTACTTAGATACCTACTGGCATTTTCCTACAGAGGTGACCCCAGACTTGGGTCGTCCCCTCAGGATTCGGGCCATCCCCCTTCCTATAAAATTATGCTGTCATCATTCTAATGAGAACGCAAAATGAAGCTTTGTGAAATAGAAAATACTAAAGTCTGACCAAAAAAATGTAGAAAACGAAATCGTTTTCTTTATATCTCAAAAACGCTTCAAGATAGCTACCACAAAGTATATATTTTCTGAACCGGACTAATGAGATCTTTCTTTTTGTGAAAATTTTTTTGAAATTTCAATTTTCAATTCAATTCATTCAATACAATTTTCGATTTCGAGGCGCCGCTTTTATATGTACAGAAAGATTGGTGCATGGTACTACCGCGATTTTTTCAGGAAAATTTTCCCCTTGTCTGAAAGTCCTACACAGCAAATTTTAACTTTTTTGGTTGAAAATTGCGTGAGTTATTCCATTTTTTCGATTTTCAAAATCCTTTGATCTTTGCCGCTTTTTCGACTTTGACTGGCAACTACTCGTGACTCGCTCAGTGGAAAAATTTTTCGATTCGATTTTCAGTACCGCCTAGGCGTCAGCTTTGACCTGATATATGTGGCATTTCAAAATTTGAAAGTCGATTTTTTCAAAAAATACCACATTTTGACCCAAAATTTCAGGATAGCGCTTCTAGCAAAAGTGAGTAAAAATAGCATAATCATAAAGTTCAATCTGAGGTGAATCCAACAATGTAAACTTTTCGCGACTACGACTTATATTGCGTCCGCAATGAATTTTCAAACAATTTCCCTTAGTTCAGCTGGTTTTTGGCTGTCTTTGATGTTGCCGCCTTGATTTGCCTGAGCCAGTGACAACTAGCCAAAACCAGCTGAAATAAGGGAAATGGTTTGAAAATTCATTGCGGACGCCATATAAGTCGTAGCCGCGAAAAGTTTACATCGTTGGATTCACCTCAGATTGAACTTTATGATTATGCCATTTTTACTCACTTTTGCTAGAATCGCTATCCTGAAATTTTGGGTCAAAAAGTGGTATTTTTCGAAAAAATCGACTTTCAAATTTTGAAATGCCACATATATCAGGTCAAAGCTGACGCCTAGGCGGTCCTGAAAATCGAATCGAAAAATTTTTCCACTCAGCGAGTCACGAGTAGTAGCCAGTCAAAGTCGAAAAAGCGGCAAAGATCAAGGGATTTTTAAAATCGAAAATGGAATAACTCACGCAATTTTCAACCAAAAACGTTGAACTTTGGTGTGTAGGACTTTCAGACAAGGAGAAAATTTTCCTGAAAAAATCGCGGTAGTACCGTACACCAATCTTTCTGTACATACATATAAAAGCGGCGCCCTTTGAAATCGCGAGGGAACTTTCAAAAAAAAATTTCACGAAAAGAAAGATCTCATCAGTCCGGTTCAGAAAATATATACTTTATGGTAGCTATCTTGAAGCGTTTTTGAGATATAAAGAAAACAATTTCGCTTTCTACATGTTTTGGTCAGACTTTACATATTATATCGAATTCAGTTTGGTCCTAAAATAACCCTCCAACTCATGAGAAGTAACTTATTATGTAGGTTTGCGGTTGTCTTCCCAAGCTATTTTTTATTTTTCACTGTCTCCGCAGTAATTGGGCAAAGATAACTGGAAACATTTCCGCCTTCCCCCTTTTATTCATAGAAACCTCGGCTGCCCAAAATATCTCAAAGGATGCTCAGGAAAATAATACAGTATCGATTTGCTAGAGCAATATTTATATACATCACTTTTGACACGTAAAACAAACCATCTCGTCGTAATCATCCAAATAATCATCATATTCGCTTTGACGCCGCCTAAACATAAAGACGATATATATAAAAAATTAAAAAACAAACGAATATCCTAAGCTTCAAAACCGCAATACTAAAGCATATGGTCTATAAGAATTTGAACAAAAAAGGCTGCTCACAGATCGAAAAAATTATTGCGCCAAACATTACATTACCACATTACCAAAATTACCAAAATTAACATTACCAAAAATTCAACACGTCCATAGCATATCACATGTACACTGGTATTGTACGTAGCTTTTTGCGTTCCCCCTACTCGGCCCCGCCCCCACTTTTTTGGACTTTCCCCCTCCACTCACTAAAAGGTGACCAGAAATTGCCAAATTTTAAAGATTTTTGGTCAAAATCGTCTATTTTGGTTCTAAAACAACTTTAAACACTTTTTAGTTATAGCAGTTATGTAGAAAACAGGCAATGTTTTAGCATTTTTAGGCAATTTTATCCCCCACCCACTTGTGGACCTCTCCCCACCCGAACTTTTCTTCGCCTAAAATAAACCCAGCACGCAGAGTTCAAAAATTAATTTTTTTAGCATAGAACGTAAACGCGAACGTCATTTGCAAACGACGCGAACAATGTCAGCGAATTTCGAGAAACTGACTGCAAAGCCGAAGACACTTGCTCCAAAAAACTTTTGAGCTGCTTACTGTACTCGATCCTCGATCCAGGATCGAATCCCCGCTGCCACAAGGCTTTCACAAATCCCCTTGAGCAAGGGACTAAGTACATATCGGTTCGCCGTGGGCTCTAGCCAACCCAGCTATCCATCCTTAGTTGGTCGGTAAATGGGTACCACTTATGTGGGAAGGTAACAGGAGACCGTGTAGGGCATCTGCCTTGAGGAGCTGGCCCCTCCTCCACGGTTGTAGTCATCATTCGAGGCAAGGCCGCACCCAGGGGGGGGGGTTCAAGGGGTCTAGACCCCCCCCTTTTGGGATGACAAAATGGAAAATTTTTGCTATTTTTATGGCAAAAACAGCTATTTTTAAAAAAATTTCGCGCCTTTGGCGCGATAATTTAGAAATTAACGTCTAATGTACTGTTCTTGGGCAAAAATGCAAAAATTTGTCAACTTCTGGGGGGCTCTGCCCCCCAGACCCCCCTTTTGCATTTTTACCTTGACCCCCCCTTTTCAAAATCCTGGGTGCGGGCCTGATTCGAGGTGACACTCCTGGCTCAAGGGCTGTGTATCCGGGATGAGCACCGGCACCCTATACCCTGACAAGGGTAGGAGAATTCTCCGGGGATTACCTGTACTCGACAAGAACATAGCACACGACGAGTTAACAGTAAGCTTAAAACTAATAAAACCAGACAAACAAAACTTACACAGCCGTGAGACCGCCACGTCTCCAGCGCTTTGTTCCTGTGACAATCTCTCCCGGCTCAATTTCCCTAAATGAAACGACAAAAGTTCCGATACTGTACAGACTAGTGATAGGCACTGCATTTCCGAACGATTTTTATGTCCGGAGAATATCCGATTTTTGCAAAATATCCCAATACACGTTTACATTACAGCCACCACGACCTGTTCAAAGCTAATAAAAGAAGCTAAAAGCCAACAATATCGGCACATACACTGACTAACAGATCAACCCATACAAAAGTATACAGTCGAGAATAAAGAAAAGTATTATGTAGGGGCGCGATAGCGCCCCTACATAATATGGGTATAAAGGCGTCTGCGCGGCCCCCTGGAGACAGTGTTGGCCTGCTGCCAGCTAATTAGAGGTCTGGGAGGGGTAAAAATGTTACCATCGTAAAGTACTCGAGCAGTACTACAAGTACCACCATACTTTTGGTTAAAATTCCGAACTTCGAAATTTTGCACTAGGCGGGAGTTACCGTGCGTTTGTTTTTTTTCTCGGTTAATAACGCTTTTCGGAAGTGCTTATGTCAGCGCAGTGTTGGAACGATATGGGCATTTTGGTCCTATACTACTATTATATGTTGGTAGGCAGGGTCCTCCTATGCAACCGTTTTTTGGTCATTTTGGCACACAGCCAATTTTGGCTCTGTGCCAAGGCCCCAACGTCGGACTATCGCTATTTTGGCACTTCGGTTGTGATCGACTTTTTTAGCAGCTAGATCGGTATGGTTTGTTTTATTTGAATATTTCGGACTATGCGCGGAATGTAACCAGGGGGATTTTTTAATTTCGCTCTGTAGCTTTCAGGAGATGGGCCCAAACTTTGCATTTTTTCACCTGTTTTCACGAAAAGTTTCGAAGTCCCACTTTAACTAGAAATGGCCTAAAAGTCACTAAAAATGGCGTTTTTCGGCCTTGGGGTGGTACGCATATATAGTAAATCGGGGTCGCTGAAAACGATGAGCATACTGCCGATACTGCCCAAAGTGACCACTGGTCAGCATGGCTCCCGTGGTTCCTCGCCCAGGGTCACAGTAGGGAAACCTCATTTTTCCGCATTTTCCGCATTTCCAGCATTTTTCCGCGTTTTGGTTCGGGGCATGTATAGTAAATCGACTACGCTCGTTTCATTGAGCATATTGCCGAAATCGAGGGAAGTGACCAGTGGTCACCACGGTCTATGGGGCCTATTGACCAGTGGTCAAACCCCTTAAAACGGCTTTTTTCGGCGTTTTGGTTGGTGGCACATATAGTAAATCGACTACGCTCGTTTCAATGGGCATATTGCCGAAATCGAGGGAAGTGACCAGTGGTCACTACGGTCTATGGCCCTATTGACCAGTGGTCAAAGCCCTTAAAACGGCGTTTTTCGGCGTTTTGGTTGGGGGCACATATAGTAAATAGACTACGCTGGTTTCAATGGGCATATTGCCGAAATCGGGGGAAGTGACCAGTGGTCACTACGGTCTATGGGGCCTATTGGCCAGTGGTCAAACCCCTTAAAACGGCGTTTTTCGGCGTTTTGGTTGGGGGCACTTATAGTAAATCGACTACGCTCGTTTCAATGGACATATTGCCGAAATCGAGGGAAGTGACCAGTGGTTACTACGGTCTATGGGGCCTATTGACCAGTGGTCAAACCCCTTAAAACGGCGTTTTTCGGCGTTTTGGTTGGGGGCACATATGGAAAAATCGACTACGCTCGTTCTCTCAATGGGCATACGTTTCAGAAATCGAGTGGAAGTGACCAGTGGTCACTACGGTCTATGGGCCTATTGACCTGTGGTCAAACCCTTAAAACGGGTTTTTCGGCGTTTTGGTGGGGGCATATAAAGTAATTCGACTACGCTCGTTTCAATGGTCATATCGCCGAAACCGACGGAAGTGACCACTGGTTACTACCGCCTATGGGGCCTATTGACCAGTGGTCAAACCCCTTAAAACGGGGTTTTTCGGCGTTTTGGTCGGGGCATATATAGTAAATCGACTACGCTCGTTTCAATGGGCATATTGCCGAAATCGGGGGAAGTGACCAGTGGTCACTACGGTCTATGGGGCCTATTGACCAGTGGTCAAACCCCTTAAAACGGCGTTTTTCGGCGTTTTGGTTGGGGGCACATATAGTAAATCGACTACGCTCGTTTCAATGGGCATATCTCCGAAACCGACGGAAGTGACCACTGGTCACTACAGCCTATGGGGCCTATTGACCAGTGGTCAAACCCCTTAAAACAGCGCTTTTCGGCGTGTTGGTTGGGGGCATTCATAGTAAATCGACTATGCTCGTTTCAATGGGTATATTGCCGAAATCGAGAGAAGTGACCAGTGGTCACTATGGTCTCGGGGCCTACTGACCACTGGTCAAACCCCCTAAAACGCGGTTTTCGGCCCTCTGGCGGTACCCATATAGTAAATCCGTGTCGCTGAACACGATGGGCATAATGTCGAAGTCTTTGGCGAGGCGAAAAAGTTTTCTCCTTATACCACCCACAAACAGAGGTTGCAGCGGCCAAAGCTTGGGGCAGAGGTGAGAATTCAGTGGTACTATATATTTATATAATCACTTTTCTGTTCTACCTACGGCACTGTTCAAGCTCCTTGTATCCATTGCCGCATTGCTCGAACGGGATCCTTTAAAATGGCAGCAGGACAAGTATACAATAAAAATGCTCCTCCGGAGCATGAAAAAGTAATATGGGTGGTGGTGAGGTTGTAAAATCAAGAGAGGACTAGTCTTAAAAATGCTTAATATGGGGGCTAGGTTCAAAAAAAGAAAAGGACTAGGTTGTGGGCGAATTAATATGGGCACAGCTTCGCCGAGCAACCCATATTCGCGGGCTTTCACGCTTCGCCATGGCGATTGTCATATACAATGCCATTATTGTCAGTCAATAATAACAATTCCAGCAGTTAAACAATTGCTGCAAGTTGCTTGCTTATATATACGTAAACTATATAGTAATTTGGTTGTGCTGGACTACTGCAAGCAACTAAGATCGTCGGAGAGAGTCCTGAAATTATTGTTGAAATATAGACTTTTCTTATCAATCGTTAAAATGCACAGTAAATATTAAGAGTTTATCGAAAAAAATGTTTGCTTCCACTAAAACTCGATCATCACAGTTGTATATTATTTGCGCACCGTAACTAAAACTGAACACTGGTGTATATATACATATGTTCTACGTATGTAAGTTTTTCAGTCCGCGAATATGGGTTGCTCGGCGAAGCTGTGCCCATATTAATTCGCCCACAACCTAGTCCTCGTCTTTTTTTGAACCTAGCCCCCACATTAAGCATTTTTAAGACTAGTCCTCTTCTCTTGATTTAACAACCTCACCACCACCCATATTACTTTTTCATGCTCCGGAGGAGCATTTTTATTACTTGTCCTGCTGTCGTTTTAAAGGATCCCTTTCCAGCAATGCGGCAATGGATACAAGGAGCTTGAACAGTGCCGTACGTAGAGAAGAAAAGTGATTATATATATATATATATAAATATATAGTAAAAACTGAATTCTCACCTCCGCCCCAAGCTTTGGCCGCTGCAACTCTCTGTTTGTGGGTGGTACCGGCGCGGATATCTGTGGTATGGTGTTATCCGATCCATTTAGCCCTGCACACCTTTTGTTAGATCCATTTATTTTGCTTAAGGAGAAAACTTTTTCGCCTCGCCAAAGACTTCGACAGTATGCCCATCGTGTTCTGCGACACGGATTTACTATATGGGTACCGCCAGAGGGCCGAAAACCGCGTTTTAGGGGGTTTGACCAGTGGTCAGTAGGCCCCATAGACCGTAGTGACCACTGGTCATTTCCATCGTAATCGGCAATATGCCCATTGAAACGAGCGTAATCGATTTACTATATATGCCCCCAACCAAAACGCCGAAAAGCGCTGTTGTAAGGAGTTTGACCACTGGTCAATAGACCCCATAGACCATAGTGACCACTGGTCACTTCCCTCGATTTCGGCAATATGCCCATTGAAACAAGCGTAGTCGATTTACTACAAATGCCCCCAACCAACACGCCGAAAAAAGCCGTTTTAAGGGTTTTGACCACTGTTCAATAGACCCCATAGACCGTAGTGACCACTGGTCACTTCCCTCGATTTCGGCAATATGCCCATTAAAACGAGGGTAGTCGATTTACTATATGTGCCCTCAACCAAAACGCCGAAAAAAGCCGTTTTAAGGGGTTTGACCACTGGTCAATAGACCCCATAGACCGTAGTGACCACTGGTCACTTCCCTCGATTTCAGCAATATGCCCATTGAAACGAGGGTAGTCGATTTACTATATCTGCCCCCAACCAAAACGCCGAAAAAAGCCGTTTTAAGGGGTTTGACCACTGGTCAATAGGGCCATAGACCGTAGTGACCACTGGTCACTTCCCTCGATATCGGCAATATGCCCATTGAAACGAGCGTAGTCGATTTACTATATGTGCCCCCAACCAAAACGCCGAAAAACGCAGTTTTAAGGGGTTTGACCACTGGTCAATAGGCCCCATAGACCGTAGTGACCACTGGTCACTTCCCTCGATTTCGGCAATATGCTCAATGAAACGAGCGTAGTCGATTTACTATATATGCCCCGAACCAAAACGCCGAAAAATGCTGTTTATAGTGAGTTTTCCCTACTTTGACCCTGGGCGAGGAACCACGGGAGCCATGCTGACCAGTGGTCACTTCGGGCGGTATCGGCAGTATGCTCATCGTTTTCAGCGACCCCGATTTACTATACATGGGCACCACCCCAAGGCCGAAAAACGCCATTTTTAGTGACTTTTAGGGCATTTCTAGTAAAAGTGAAACTTTTCGCCCAAACAGGCCAAAAAAATGCAAAGTTTGGGCCCATCTCCTGAAAGCTACAGAGCGAAATTAAAAAATCCCCCTCGTTACATTCCGCGCATAGTCCGAAATATTCAAATAAAACAAACCAAACCGATCTAGCTGCTAACCTGTGAAAAAAAAGTCGATCACAACCGAAGTGCCAAAATAGCGAAAGTCCGACTTTGGGGCCTTGGCACAGAGCCAAAATTGGCAGTGTGCCAAAATGACCAAAAAAAGGTTGCATGGGAGGACCCTGCCTACCAACATATAATAGTAGTATAGGACCAAAATGCCCATATCGTTCCAACACTGCGCTGACATAAGCACTTCCGAAAAGCGTTATTAACCGAGAAAAAAAACAAACGCACGGTAACTCCCGCCTAGTGCAAAATTTCGAAGTTCGGAATTTTAACCAAAAGTATGGTGGTACTTGTAGTACTACTCGAGTACTTTACGATGGTAACATTTTTACCCCTCCCGGGCCTCTAATTAGCTGGCACCAGGCCAACACTGTCTCCAGGGGGCCGCGCAGACGCCTTTATACCCATATTATGTAGGGGCGCTATCGCGCCCCTACATAATATAGCAAGGTTCACAAAAAATCACTCCGAAAATTCACAAAAAAAATCACCCACCCCAGACGGCTAACAATAAGCCGCGCCCTGGAAAATCAAAATTTTATTAGCATGGTAATAGCCACAAGTCCCAACCCCAACATATGTAAGTTTTTATGCTTAAAATGAGCTTATAAGTCCATAAATTAGCTAAAAATTGAGAAAATTTGACCTCAAAAACCTAATTTTTTGACACTTTTGGGCGACCCCCAAAAAAGTGGGTGGGGGCTTGCCGAAAAGTGGGGGGGGGGGCTCCGAAAAGTGGAGGGGGGAACCGAAAAGTGGGGGGCACCCCCCCCCCCACTAAAAAAATGCCAGGGTGGGTGATTTTTTGTGTGAACAAATTCACAAAAGAAAAATCACTATCAACTTTTTGTAAAATGTCTCTGGGGCAACGCTAGGGCAAAACTAACGTCAGATTCGAGCGATCCGAAAAACCTATAAGCGCATGTTTTAGATACCTCAACACCCTGTGGCAGACGGTCCGGCCGATGGACCAGGCCTGGACCCTCCGGACCCGGGGGATTGTCAGGATCACCTATAGGCGAGTTGTCAGGCTTCTGGGACCTTGAAATAAAGTTTTTGGCCAGTCAGATGACCCCGATCCAGGTCAAGTGACTGGTGACCCTGGGCCAAGCACGTGACCATGCCAGATGCGAAATTACCCCGCCAAATTGTTTGTTCTGTGCTTGACAGAGCAAGAGAACACAAAATAAGTGGATTCCTAGCTTCCTCATACCAATAATCAAGGTCAAGCATATTGGTCTGCCGCCTGGCTACCCACTTTGGTCCCGGGGGCTGAGAACCAAATTCTAAGTTCAGCCTGCGCAAAAACTTGGGGGTTCAAATTTTTTACATAATAACACTATAGGACCATGCTCTATTTATGCATGAAAAGAAAAATTTCCTAGCTATATCCTGAGATCAGATACGGTGGTGATTTTTTTTTGTGAACGAGTGATTTTTTTTGTGAATTCGTTCACAAAAAAAAATCACAAAAATTTTTTATTACTCACGCTACACGAGGGCTACCGGCATGAAATTTGCACCATATGTAGAGGGGGTCACTACCGTTCCATACGTACCAAAAGTTTTTCGATCGGACTTCATTTGCGAAATTGCCAGCAAAAATTCGATTTTTGATTTTTTTTTTGTGAACCTTGCTATACTTGTAGTACTACTCGAGTACTTTACGATGGTAACATTTTTACCCCTCCCGGGCCTCTAATTAGCTGGCACCAGGCCAACACTGTCTCCAGGGGGCCGCGCAGACGCCTTTATACCCATATTATCTGGCTTTTTCCTAGGCAAAAATTTCTGGGGGGGAAGTCTGGGGGGGGGTCCCCCCCAGGTCTGGGGGGGGGGGGCTCGGATTTCTGGGGGGGAAGAAAATTTTTTTGTAAAATGTCTAAAAATAGCTATTTTTTGCTGCTGAGCTAAAAAATTCACTATTTTTAACTTAAATTTAAGCTTAAAATAGCTAAAAAATGCTTAAAAATGGATAAAAATCCGGCGAAGCCGGAAAAATTTTCAAAATTTGCCCTAAAAACCCTATTTTTCCGGGCACTTTAGGGTAGGGGGGGTTCTGGGGGGGGGAAGGCGCTAATCCGGGGGGGGCGCTTCTGGGGGGGAGCGCCCAGTCTGGGGGGGGGACGGATTTCGGGGGGGGGCCCCCCCACCCCCCCCCCCCCCCCTGTAGGAAAAGCCAGATTATGTCGGGGCGCTATTGCGCCCCTACATAATTTTAATAAAGAGGATTTTTCAAGTTAAGGTTATATCTTTAACGAGCCTCTTCATTTGCAAAATGAATCACCATCGCTTTATCAAATCAAATGGAATCAAGTGGATCGCTTTATTTTCTTTTAAACCACTAATTTAAATAGCATTTTATTAGTGATGTGGATCGGATCGGCCTGAATATCTCGGATCGCCGATCCCGCAAATGAGGCTGAATTTGGAAATTCGTACCAATTCTTTAGTGGAACCGCTGCATTCGGTCATGGAAACGAAATTTCGAGTAGGTAGAGATTTTGCCGAATTTTTGAATACATGTTTCAGATATTCCTTCAATAAAACCCGGGCATCTGGGTTTTAAAAATAGATGATAAACGAATAAAAACAGATAATTTAATAAATTTAAAAAATATTCCAGATGCGGAGGATTCGAAAGATATATAATTCTTAGGTTCGCTACAAAGGTTAGTTTGCAATAAAGACTAAAGTAAGTACCAACAGCTTTTGGGCGTTACGGAAAGCTTAGTGAACTAAAATTGGGTGACGCATTATAGTTGCTATGCCGTCAAAATTATATCTAAAATCATAACACTGCTGAAAAGTGAAAATATGAACTAATTAATAAAATTAAGGTATTCATACACACGAGCAATTTTGTACATAGCATATGTATATAGTATATAGCAAATACAGCATCACTACATGACACATATTATATTGATTTAGTGCGCAAGATGCTGATGCTGATTAACGCTGCGCGACATGCACGTACATTTTGAAATTGTGCGCGTGGCTCACGTACACTTTCGTATTGCGCGACACGCACGTACACTTTCTAAATACGCGGCCGGGCCTGCTCTTCCAAAATCATTCAAGGCGGCCCAACTCTATCTACATGTAAGTAAGGTACAGGACAGAGAAGCTGTTACTATAAGAAACTTTTCTCCGAACGTATTTATTTGCAACCTTGAGCGTGCCCTTCTTTCAGATTTGAACGGTGGACGTTCCAAACCCAAAGAAGAGCTCGAAGTTGTAAAAAATAATTGAAAAAATTAACCTATAAACTCCTGCACAGGACAACTCACTCGTCAAGCGGCTGAAACTTTCGCTTTACTCCGAGCATCCGGCTGTTCTCTTCCACTTCCAAACCTTTCCTGAAAATAAAAAAATTCTTATCAAATTAGCATAATATTGTTTATGTTTGTACAATATATTATACGTACATACCTACAAGTCTACTGCAATCTTACGCTGATTGAGAAAAATGATTGAATATAAAGAAATGAATTCAATGGCCAAACAAAGTTTTGGGGAAGGCGCCAGTAAAAAAGGTAACCCTGACTACCTCAGCACTGCTGTCAGCAAATTATCTAAATTTTTAGATTTTTGACGAAAAACTAGGAAATTAGAAAATCATACGGTTTCTTCGGAATATCTGGATACAAATACTTATGCAATACTGATACTGTATATATATATATATATATATATATTAGGGATCGGACGGAGGTGGGATTTTGCCTCCGGCCGGAGCCGGAGCCGGAGGCAGGTCACCTCCGGCCGGAGCCGGAGCCGGAGCCGGAGGTAGACTAAAAATGACACTAAATTTTTAATAACAGTTCATGGAATTCTGAATTTAATTTTTGCCTTTTTTGGCTGTGTAGTCATTTTTGGTCATCAGGCATAATGTATTGAAATAATGAATAATTTTGTTCATTGAAATTTTCTATTGCAAGTAAAATTCTGTTTATATTTCCTTAACGTCTTTTCTCTCGAAGACCTTCAAAGAAGTTAGTTAATTATACAGATTCATCGTATAGCTATACCAGTCAGAAAGAAAAAATTAATCCAAACATTGTATTTTATATTCAACATTTTAACATTTAGCTGTTGTATACACATAACCCTCAACCCTTTTAAGGGGAGGGGCTACTTGGGTCAAAAATTCGACCCTCACGGATTTCGCTCAAATTGTGCCCATTGATACTCCCTAGGCCCCTACGCAAGCCATTGAAATTTGAGCTGATTTCGTCCAGTAATAAAAAAGTTACAGCCATTCAAAATTTCCAATTCCTATTCAAAATGGCCCAAAATCGGAACTTTAAAATTTTCACTTCTGACAACGATATCTTACCCAAATCAAAACCGTTCGAAACGGTCTATAGCTCATTTTGTAGCTAAATCCAATACCTAAAACTTGTCGAAGAGCTTTTTTCAAATTTCGGTATCTAACTGTTGTAGTAATCGCTTCTGTGAGAGAGCCCCCAAAACTCTAAATATTGAAAAATCAGGAAGATACGGTTTTCGACCGATAACTTGAAACTGCTACAAAATAGATGTTTGTGCCAAGAAGAAAAGTTGTTTAGAATTGAAAAAGCTATCGATTGATGTAGATATTGTGCATATTTGTAAATTTCGAAAAATTTCGAAAATGTCACATTTTGACTTATTTTTGGGGCTGCTTCACGGAAACGATTATTACAACAGTTAGAAACCGAAATTTGAAAAAAGCTCTTCGACAAGTTTCAGATATTGTATTTAGCTACAAAATGAGCTATAGAATGTTTCGAACGGTTTTGATTTGAGTAAGTTATCGTTGTCAGAAGTGAAAATTTTAAAGTTCCGATTTTGGGCCATTTTGAATAGGTACTGGAAATTTTGAATGGCTGTAACTTTTTTATTCCTGGACAAAATCAGCTCAAATTTCAATGGTTTGTGTAGGACCCTAAGGAGTATCAATGGGCACAATTTGAGCGAAATCCGTGAGGGTAGAATTTTTGACCCAAGTAGCCCCCCCCTTAAGCTTTAATAAGAGAACTGAAGCTGAAACATACGGCAGCCTCAGAAGTGAGTATGAAGCTAACAGTACACTTAAATTCTTGTATTAGTTTTTATTCAACACATTTAAATTTATTAAATTTAAATTCATTCACTACTTTTATATATGCGTAATATTTCTTAGGTTGTATGTGCAGTTCCAGAAAGAGGAGTAAAATACGTTTTTACGTATATATTGAAAAAATAGTGAATTGGGGTATAGTAGCGAATCTAGAGATATGCTAGTTGATAAAGCATGTCAAAGTACGCATGCTTGTACTGTATTGTATATGTAGATATACCATATAATTCTTCTACCCGCTAATTTCAGTTTTTAACTCTAATTCAAGTTATTGTTCGAACTATATAAATTGTTATTCTAATTGTTAATTTGATCCAAACTGTTCCAAATGTGAAAGTTTCTGTAGCAATTAAAACTTTGAATTTGACAGAAATGTACAGAAATATTGAGATTTTAATAAAACTTGACATCTCAACGAGAATTCAGAATTGATATATACGCAAAACACTTATGAAACAATATTTTCAAGATGTGTCTGAGTCGATTTAAATTTAATCCTTGAACCTACAGATTTCCTTGAAAAACTCCGGCTCCGGCCACCTTGCACCCGGCTCCGGCCAGCCGGAGCCGGAGGTGCTACTCCGGCCGGAGCCGGAGATGATCCCTAATATATATATATATATATATATATATATATATATATATATATATATATATATATATATATATATATATATATATATATATATATATATATATATATATATATATATATATATATATATATATATATATATATATATATATATATATATATATATATATATATTGCAATCTTGACATCTACATGCAGGGGCGCACCCAGGATTTTGAAAAGGGAGGGGTCGAGCCTGAAATAATCCCTCCAAGAAGTTGAAATTTTTCAATTATGAAAAAAATCAGTAACGAAAACCTGTAGTGTATAAAGTTTTCAATAAAAAGTGGAGAAGTTTTTCGATATTACATATGAAAAAATCCGTAATGGAAACCTTTAAAAAGACTTGAAAAAGTTGAGAAGTCTTTCGACACTATGAAAAATAATGAAGTCCTCTGAAAGATTTTTGAATATGAAATGAAAATAAAAAATGATGAAAAAATGACATGAAAAAATCGGACAACCATTAAAAAGAATTAAAATTTAAAAACTTAGACCTTAGTTAGATATATATATAGACAAGTAACAAAAAAGCTCCGCACAAAAGGGGATAATATGTGTGTTGGGCCTATGTCTATCCTTTAAATTCCGGTTGAGAAAGGCATAAATCCGACACCGCAAAAGTTGCTCAGCTCACTCAGGGCTTTCATTTGATACCAAATTTTACCACTTTTGAAAAATTTTATTTTTCACCCAAAATGGCTAAGTCCCCACCCCACCCCACCACAGCACTCTACAGCCACTTTGGGTACGCAGTTCTATGACAAAAGTTGCTCAGCTCACTTAGAACTCTCATTTGATACCAAATTTGACCAGTTTTGAAAAATTTTATTTTTCACTCAAAATCGCCTAAGTCCCCACCCCACCCCACCACAGCACTCTACAGCCACCTTGGGTACGCAGTTCTATGACAAAAGTTGCTCAGCTCACTTAGGGCTTTCATTTGATACCAAGTTTGACCACTTGAAAAATTTTATTTTTCACCCAAAATGGCTAAGTCCCCACCCCATCCCACCACACCACAGCACCTTACAGCCACTTTGGGTACGCAGTTCTATGACAAAAGTTGCTCAGCTCACTTAGAACTCTCATTTGATACCAAATTTGACCAGTTTTGAAAAATTTTATTTTTCGCCCAAAATCGCCTAAGTCCCCACCCCACCCCACCACAGCACTCTACAGCCACTTTGGGTGTGCAGTTCTATGGCAAAAGTTGCTCAGCTCACTGAGGGCTTTCATTTGATACCAAATTTGACCAGTTTTGAGAAACTTTATTTTCGACCATTTGACCCTCCCATCCGACTGACCCTTCAAACGGCAACGTAGAACCAGCCCAGCAAAATAGGTACGTCGGACGGCAAAATGAATACCGGGCGGGAATGAGCTGGGCACACCAGAAACCCCCTATAGACAAAGTTTGAGAGGCCAGGTAGAGCCTACTATGGACCTCCAGGAAGCGGTTTCCGACTTGACCCTCCCGACGGCAAAGTAGAACCAGCCCAGCAATATTGACACGTCGGACGGCGAAACGGATACCGGGAATGAGCTGGGCACACCAGAAAACTCCTATAGACAAAGTTTGAGAGGCCAGGTAGAGCCTACTATGGACCTCCAGGAAGCGGTTTCCGACTTGACCCTCCCGACGGCAAAGTAAAACTAGCCCAGCAATATTGACACGTCGGACGGCAAAACGGATACCGGGAATGAGCTGGGCACACCAGAAAACCCCTATAGACAAAGTTTTGAGAGGCCAGGTAGAGCCTACTATGGACCTCCAGGAAGCGGTTTCCGACTTGACCCTCCCGACGGCAAAGTGGAACCAGCCCAGCAAGATGGGTGGGTCTGACGGTAAAATTGACTGCGGGAATCGATTCTCCGTGCCGGAAAACCATTGTATGCAAGATTTGAGCTTTCAAAGTTAAATAGATAGCGAGAAATTTCGATTTTTCATTTTTCGAATTTTCGCCATTTTGACGGGCCACTGTGGTCGCTAGGGAAGTGATAGAGAAACGCAACCTGGACCGTTAGTTAGTTCAATATATGTAATTTCTGAATATAAAAAGAAATCAGCTCCAGCTTGTAACGTTCGACCTGAGCGACGACCACAAAAATGGTCACTTTTCGCTATGAGCCGACTTTGCGGCGCCACTGCGGCGCTGTGGCGCAAAAAAAGTTGTGATTCTTAAATTCTTTAGAGGGTACTACTAGACCCCATAGCCCTTTAGGTTGGCCCACCGCTGCAGATCACGTGAAAGCGGCGAACATTATGTACAATACAACCATCAAATAGGAGAAACCGGAAAAAAAAACATCGCCGCCATAACCGGTCCGGGGCGCAACTTTTTAACGGTAAGTGATACGGGGCTGAAACTTCACAGACATAGTAAACTCGATGTGCTCTACAATTTGCGCATGAAATCTGCGCAGGATCTGCGCAGGATTTTGCGCAGCTTCTGCGCAGCTTATTTTACACTGTCTCCAGCCACTTTTCACAAATATTATAGGGGTCGCTGCCGCGACCCCTATGATAAAGAGCGCCACAGAAGCGAAAATTTTTAAAAATTAAAATAGCGGGTACCGCATGCGAAAACAACGATAAAAACTTAAGCTAGAAAAGCGCCGCAGGCGCGAAAATTTTAAAAAGAGATAGAAAACGCGGCTGACCCGACAATTTTCCAATGTTTTAGTTGTATGCATTGCAGAAACCTGAGTTTTGGCTTTCTCTCGAAAAATTCCGGGGGGTAAATCGAACAAAAAGGGAGGGGTCGGAACCGCCAAAGCCCCTCCCCTTGGTGCGCCCATGTCTACACGATATGACTAAAATTATAGAAATTCCACACCGGCAACTCTTGCACTTAAGAAAAGTACAATAAAGTCTTTTCGTTACGTAATGAATACCCAGAAATAAAACTGCCCCCCCCACTTTTTGAGTCCCTCTCCTCACTCGACCCCTTCCCGCCCCAAACTCGGCCACATCCCCACTTTTTGGGTTTCCCCCACTCACTATATATAGTGCTCAGAAAATGCCAAATTTTAAAAAATGGGATTTTTAGACAAAACTGCGGAATTCAGCACCTGTTTTGAAAATGCCGCAACTTTTTTCGGAGCTCTGCGTCACTTTTTTAGCCTAAAATAAACCCAGCAGAGGGATGCACTACAAAAAGTCCTCCTGCTCCTAAGATCAGCTTAAGTCGTGACTTATATATGAGGACTGGATCTAAAAAATTCTCCTAAGGAGGTCTGGCATTTTTTAGTGGGGCCCCCACTTTTCGGAGCCCCCCCCACTTTTCGGCAAGCCCCCACCCACTTTTTAGGGGTCGCCAAAAAAGTGTCAAAAAATTAGGTTTTTGAGGTCTCAAAAATTTTCTCAATTTTTAGCTAATTTATGGACTTATAAGCTCATTTTAAACTTAAAAACAGCGACTTTTGCGTTTTTACCTTAAAATGCTAATTTTTCGCTAAAAATTTCGGTATATTTTACCTTTCGCTCGCCCCCCCCCTCACGTCCCCCTCCCTAGGGGGGGGGGGGGCTAAGCCCCCCCGCACTTTCAAAACCCTAAAAAATGCCAGGAGGTAGGCGTAGTAATGCTATCCAACACTACTAATTATTCTTCCAAGTTAAGAGTAACGCCAGCTAAACTTAGGAGAAATCTTTTTAAACTGGAGATCTCCAAACAGTCCCCTAGACAGCCCCTACGCTCCTATACATCCTCCTAGGAAGGCGAATGGGATAATTTTCGCACCGCTATCCTAAACAACAGAAAGCATCATCAAGCGCTGATACAATCATTTCAAGTAAGGATTGCTAAACGTAAGGCGAGTCTTCAATAGAATTTGGAGAACACAAATGCGCCGAAGGCGCCAAACTTTCTGAAAACATGTCCTGTAGCTCAAACGTTTTAAAGAAATTTGTAAAAATTTTGAGTCAGAAAGTATTAATTTTTGAGATGGATGAGGTATTTTTCTTAGGGAAATTATGAGTTCCTGCAAAAAAGTAAGAATTTTTAGCTAAAAGTATGAGCTGAAGAAAAAGTAATGGAAGTAAAGTAAGTAATTGGGGGGCAATGGAACCGCCTCCGTGGGAAATCCGATGGACAAGGACCCCGGAGATCCTCACAGGTGTCCCCTGGCATCCGTCTGGTCAACGGCGCTAAATGGGTTCCAATTTTGCGGGGCATGGCTGATCCTTTCCCTTTCTGGTTTTATCATCAGTCATGTCGGAGCTGGATACGTCCTGTCCTTAAATTATGCTGCCGAGCGGGTGGACGCTTTTATTGCCCTATTCCGGGCTTCCCTTTGTGGTCTGCCTTGCGAAGACGTGTGCTGGGCATGGAGGGGAAGGCTCCCCATATGGATTGCCGCCAGCCAAGAAGAAGAAGAAAAAGTAGGGGAAAAGTAGGAAGCGCGGGACCACTTCCCTCCACACCCCCCGTTGCGTTTTACCTTGGACTTCCTTTTCAAAATCCTGGGTGTAGCCTGCAAAAAAACTCATTTTTGACCATCTGTGAAAATCAAACCAGATGGAAATTCGGAAAAACATAAACTTGCTAGTTGCTAAGTACCACTGCGTAGATAATCAAAGAATAGTATAGAAAAGTTTTTCTATGGGTCATTCGAAAAATCCATTTACGCAAAAATGGACAAAAATCATGCTGAATATATATATATATACAAGTAACAAAAATGCTCCGCACAAAAGGGGATAATATGTGTGTTGGGCCTATGTCTATCCTTTAAATTCCGGTTGAGAAAGGCATAAATCCGACACCGCAAAAGTTGCTCAGCTCACTTAGGGCTTTCATTTGATACCAAATTTTACCACTTTTGAAAAATTTTATTTTTGACCCAAAATCGCCTAAGTCCCCACCCCACCCCACCACAGCACTCTACAGCCACTTTGGGTGTGCAGTTCTATGGCAAAAGTTGCTCAGCTCACTTAGGGCTTTCATTTGATACCAAATTTTACCACTTTTGAAAAATTTTATTTTTGACCCAAAATCGCCTAAGTCCCCACCCCACCACAGCCACTTTGGGTATGCAGGTCTATGACAAAAGTTGCTCAGCTCACTTAGGGCTTTCATTTGATATCAAATTTTACCACTTTTGAAAAATTTTATTTTTGACCCAAAATCGCCTAAGTCCCCACCCCACCCCACCACAGCACTCTACAGCCACTTTGGGTACGCAGTTCTATGAGAAAAGTTGCTCAGCTCACTTAGGGCTTTCATTTCATATATACCAAATTGGACCACTTTTGAAAAATTTTATTTTTGACCCAAAATCGCCTAAGTCCCCACCCCACCCCACCACAGCACTCTACAGCCACTTTGGGTACGCAGTTCTATGACAAAAGTTGCTCAGCTCACTTAGGGCTTTCATTTGATACCAAATTTGACCACTTTTGAGAAACTTTATTTTCGACCATTTGACCCTCCCACCCGACTGACCCTTCAAACGGCAAAGTAGAACCAGCCCAGCAAAACAGGTACGTCGGACGGAAAACCGAATACCGGGAATGAGCTGGGCACACCAGAAAACCCCTATAGACAAAGTTTTGAGAGGCCAGGTAGAGCCTACTATGGACCTCCAGGAAGCGGTTTCCGACTTGACCTCCCAACGGCAAAGTAGAACCAGCCCAGCAATATAGACACGTTGGACGGCAAAACGGATACCGGGAATGAGCTGGGCACACCAGAAAACCCCTATAGACAAAGTTTTGAGAGGCCAGGTAGAGCTTACTATGGACCTCCAGGAAGCGGTTTCCGACTTGACCCTCCCGACGGCAAAGTGGAACCAGCCCAGCAAGATATGGGTGGGTCTGACGGTAAAACTGACTGCGGGAATCGATTCTCCGTGCCAGAAAACCATTGTACGGAAGATTTGAGCTTTCAAAGTTAAATAGATATATAGCGAGAAATTTCGATTTTTCATTTTTCGAATTTTCGCCATTTTTGACGGGCCACTGTGGTCGCTGGGTAAGTGATAGAGAAACGCAACCTGGACCGTTAGTTAGTTCAATATATGTAATTTCTGAATATAAAAAGAAATCAGCTCCAGCTTGTAACGTTCGACCTGAGCGACGACCACAAAAATGGTCACTGTTCGCTATGAGCCGACTTGCGGCGCCACTGCGGCGCTGAGCGCAGCTGCGGCGCAAAAAGTTGTGATTCTTAAATTCTTTAGAGGGTACTACTAGACCTCATAGCCCTTTAGGTTGGCCCACCGCTGCAGACCACGTGAAAGCGGCGAACATTATGTACAATACAACCATCAAATAGGAGAAACCGGAAAAAAAACATCGCCGCCATAACCGGTCCGGGGCGCAACTTTTTAACGGTAAGTGATACGGGGCTGAAACTTCGCAGACATACTAAACTCGATGTGCTCTACAATTTGCGCATGGAATCTGCGCAGAATTTTGCGCAGCTTCTGCGCAGCTTATTTTACACTGTCTCCAGCCACTTTTCACACATATTATAGGGGTCGCTGCCGCGACCCCTATGATATAATATATATAATATATATATATATATATATATATATATTATATATCTCGTAGCGAAAACACAAACTTGACGGAATTGCAAATTTCGTCAACGAAAACGCAAATTTGTGTTTTCGCTAACGAAAACACAAATGGTTCGCACTCTAAGGCCTCAACTAATTGTGAGTGTAGCAAAGTGCACATAATCATGCATATATAGAAACGGTCACTGTGTATCTACAGTACACATACATCTGTATGTGCAACGTACCTATTGCACTGAAATCTATTACCTTCTCACAGTAGCACTGTACCAATCCTAATAGTTAACTGTCTTATAGAACACTATTCTCTACTACTACTGCTACTTCTAAATAATGTTGTTGAAAATATTAACTAACTAGTAACTAATAATTTATTAATTAATTAACTACAGAATAAGTTGAAAGAACGTTTCAAAAATATAGGAATTTTAGCAAAAAAAAGTAGGACTTTTAAATAATATAAAACTTCATTACAGTCCCATAATTGCAATGCATGAAATCAACTACAATGCTCAATAACTGAAATTTTATATCCATCTCGTGACTTTCACGCCGACTTTCAAGCCTGTATGAAAAAGTCGATTTTCTCCATTCAAATTCATTTCTTCCGGCTTTTTTCGAGGGTCACTTGGAGGGTCCCCACCGGGGGGGGGGGGTCCGGGAAACGCGGAAAGGAATTTCCCCGGAATTACGGCACGTACAAGAAAAACCTAAAATAGTATGGCTCAGAAGGGTCCTCCGACCTGCACCCCTGGGGGGATGGAGAGAAACGCAACCTGCGCGGGAGGCCAATTTTCATATCTCAAGATCTACCCGGCCGATCCGGCTGAAATTTTCACAGCATGTACCCCTGCCCACAGGCTCTTCACACATGAAGTTTGAGCCCGATCGGTCCACTCCTCCGCTGGCCACAGGCCAAACAATGTCCAGATTATACACATTGCGTCAAACTTTCCCTATTCTAGGGGGAGCGCGTTGCGCTCCCCTAATTTACACGGTATAAAAGCACTATATGCCAGAACTATTTCTGGAAAATTTGGGTACCGTATAGCGATCAGGGCGATGTCGAGCGATGGCGATGTCGAGCTTTGGACCGACAGCACCAACTTCTGATGGCTCCACAGGACGCTACGCCACATGGAATTTTTTCAAACTTTAAACTATTTAACACTAAACCTAATACTATTATACGGCAAAAGACTAGCTAGCTTTTCCATCGAACTTTTTATGAAATTCGCGGGGCCCCCCTTAATTAGTTATGTTTATAATTAGCACCTTTCTAAATCCGCAAAGCGCCTTTATTGCTCATATGATAGGGGGAGGGGGGCTCTCCAAGCTTCTCCATGATATAGTGTTCTTGGAAGCCGGTACCGAGTCTTGATTCTCCGAACAGCAAAGTGGAACCAGCCCGGCAATATGGGTGGGTCCGACGGCAAAACAGCTTACGGGACAGGTCGATTATCCGTTCCAGAAAACCCTTTGTGAGAAAGATAGAGCTTTCTAAGTTGAATGGACAGCGAGAAATTTCGTTTTTCATTTTTCGAATTGCTGCCGCGACCTTATGATATACAAAATTTCGCAAGATTACAACTTATCTGTAGCCAGTTATAGGCAGTGGTGTACTTCAGCAGCACTCTACTGCAGCGCAACCAGATGCAAACTTTGCTGTACATGAAGGAAACTTACACGGTTCGATTTCTAATGCTCTGCCGCACTCATATATATGCAAAATTTCGGACGATTGCAACAAAGCTGTAGCTAGTTATAGGCCGTGCTGTATTTCAGCAGCACTCTACTGCACCGCAACCAGATGCAAACTAAGTGTCAATGTAGCGATGTTAATTTGCCGTGTCCTCAGTTATCTACACACCTATAATTTAATATGTTTTACCGTTTACAGTAAGTCTACAGCCAGCGTTCTATACGTAGTTGCTGCATAACAGTGCAGCATAATAGCAGCACCGCACTGCGCTGCTACTATGCTCATCGTGTTCAGCGACCCCGATAACCCTTATATTCGTCCCACTAGATGACCCAAAACAGCATATTTAGGCCTATTTATGACTGGTACAGCTACAGCTTACTCCCTGTGAGACCCCCCACGGAGAGGACAGACCCCCTCCCCCCTACCCAACCTCAACTATATATACTCCGTCCAAGCCGATCACAAACCCCCCCTCATAAAATTGGGGTCAAACCAAGTAAAAAATGCAAAATTTTTGATAAAATTCTTTGCAAGTTCTGAAAATTTTTGAAAAAAATTCGAAGAAATGGCTATAAATCAAGTATAAACAGATTAAGACGGTTATTTATAGCAACTATAAACCACAATCTGGGCTAATTTAGGCATATTTTAGAACAAATTTGTCAATTTTCGAGCCATATTTTCGCATACGGAAACTATATACATATTGATAGCAGCTTTTGAGTACGTTTAATGTATATATATATATATATATATATGTATATATATATATATACAAGAATAAAATGCTCCGGTGGAGCATGAAAAATGCAATATGGGTGACATTCGGTTGTAAATGGACAGAGGACTAGGTTTTAAAACG